>JAJJMA010026892.1:5049-15636 GCA_023529015.1 Papaver nudicaule
CACAACAAAAATAAGATTTTCAACATCATGCTCGTTCTTTAGCTTAGTCTGTTCTTTTTCTTCCAACCCAACAAGAACCACAATCCATATCAATTAAACAACGTTGAATATCGATTCCTTTCTTTTTAGGTTCAACCCTAGCTTTCTTATACTCTTCTTCTTCCACAACCACTCTTTCAATTGTGGACAAACGCATACCCTTTTACATCAAATAGAGCTCTTTCATGACATTTATTTTGTTTTCTAACAGTTAAAAAATTCACTCTTGATGATGTTTCTGATGTAGGTTCATGATGTTGAAGAAAATACGATGTGTTTGACCAAGGTGGGTAAAAGCTTTCCAAGGTGGGTGTATTTTAACCAGGCTCGATTTATTCTCACTGACGTGCTCGTAAATTTAGAGCGACTGGTTATTGATTCCAACCAACCACCTTAGAATATAATAGCTCAAGTAGAACAAATACATTGTGTGTAGAGAGCTGTCTTTTTTACTTTGACCTACCTTACTGTGATGGTGTGTAGCTTCAGACGATCATTATTAAAATAATAAAATTACCTTATTTTGGCCACATAATCACATTAAACTTCAAAAAAAAATTGTTTTTGTTGAGCTAAGTATGCGTGTCTAGGAAAGCTGCATATGATATCTTAACACTTTGATGTATGTCTCTTCCACCAGGTTTAAGGATTATGTTCCTGCGAAGTATCGTCCCTTGTACGAGCAGTATCTTAAAAACTCATGATGCAATGCGCATTCAGTGTGCCTAGGTGAGCAACTATTTACTGTAGAATGTTTTTATCTCTTTCTCTATTTATTGTACATATCTTGAGAAATCGTGCCAAATGTAATGAAACTAAATGTTTTATTTAGCATCTAATTCTGTGAACTAGTGTTGACTGAATTAAGTCAAATAATGAAACGTATGTGAGGTTCACACTAATCATGCCACGTGAGTATGTGCCTTTTGTTGCCGAGCTGAGGTTCATCGAGAAAGTAGTTGTTCCTTCAATTGAAATTTTTTGACATCTACATGCAAAGCAGCCCAGAATCCAGATCAGTACTTCTGGAAATAATCAAGTTACTAGAATCGGCCAATTTCTTAAGGCATAAATGCTGATTATGTTTTTTTTTCCATTCCAAGATATAACCAAAATCAATATGTATATTGCAGTGTATATGCCGGTTATTTAAGTCTTGGTAGCAGCTTAGTTGGGTACCATAATCGATCCTTGTGTTGGTACATATGCGTCGTTCTGGATTTGTTCTTTGTTTTTGAATATAAAATCTATAGCCGGCGTATATGGCACAATGTATATACCGATTTTAATCGATCCTTTTCATTTCTGAAGAACGAGAACGGTATATATACAGACCGATATCTGAAAAATATTAATTTTGTTTTCTTTTCCGAAAATGAAAAAAATAATAATATTATGCCAGTCAGCTAATAGATCCAATAGCCACCGATTGTTCTTATTTTTGAAATTAAAGATATTGATCTCAGTGGATATATAGATTGTCCTGATTTTAATATTTTGATATATTTTGAATAAGAGAAAAAATTAATGAAAATTTTATTTTGGTAATTAAGATAAACTATTTATCATATTTTGTCTTTTAGTGGAGGCCCCATATAAATCCAGTAGTGCCAAAATGAGCTTGGTTTTTGTATATTTTGGCACTTTGTTTAAGAGCGCCGATATAGGGGCTACAGAAAACTGAAGCCCCACCGAAATTACTTCAATTATCCAGTCTGGGTTTATAAAGGGTGTTTTTTTTCGGTGAAATGTCTAAGTAACCCTTGAGACAATTGTGTTACTAATTTGCCCCCACTCTAATCCTAAACTTAAATATCATACTCTCTACCAAAACAAAAAAAAAATAATATAACAAAAAAGTAAAAACACTAAAATCATTCACTACTTCATCCTCTCTATCAAAAAACCATTCTCCTCCACTTTTTTTCTCCCACTCGATTTTTTCATCAGTGAAAATCAATTAACACCAGTGGAACAATGGAGTAGCGAATGTAAGAATCGAAACCCACTTGTTATTTTTGATCAACTAGGTCAAATTCACTGGAATCAATTGAAAAATCAATAACCAGAAATACCTACCACTACGCCACAGGGCCTGATTCCCAACGTTTTTTTCCCCGCATCTGCAACGTCTATTAACGTTGCGCCCAAGGCAACGTCTATTAACGTTGCGCACCGTTAATAACGTTGCTCCAAATAGGAATTATTAAAAATTAATTAAGCAACGTTATTAACGTTGCCAATAACGTTGCGCCTTCAAGGGCTTATATGTCTTTTTACTGGAAAATAGATTTTCCCCTTTATATTTCGTTTTATCCCTTTATATTTCATTTATCCCTTTACGAACTCAAACCCTCAGATATTTTTGTCTCCGTCTCTTTTTCATCCTCAACCCAAATCTCACAGATCGAACCTCAACTTTCATGAATCAAAGAAGAAAGCTAACTCCCATGTCAAATTTGAAACCCATGTGTCAGATCTAAAAGAAAACTCCTGTTTTGTAACCCTTGATTTGCTATAGTAACCCGTCGATTTGTATTCCTTCTCCAAATCTCAATCTCTTAGATCATTCGATTCAATCTGATGATTTTCGTTTGATTTCATTGATTTAAAACATGTTTTAAATCAATGAGTTATGCAGTTTATCATCAGGTCTGGTTGTACTAACTTTCTAGGGTTTATTTAAGATCCATGAATATTTTCATTCAGAATGTGGATCTGTTAATACAATCATTCTTTGTTGATCTGTTATGGTGGGGTTGGGTTTATGAGGAGAAAAATGTGTTTCTAAAGGAAATTTCTTCTTGGGTTAAGTAATTTTAGGTTAAAAGGTATGGGTTTTAGGGGTAATTCTCATACTCAGAAAAGAAAGATACTTTGTTTGATTTGGGAGTATTGGATTTAGTTTGATAAAGTTTTGATTTTTCTTTATCATGGTTTGGTTGTAGAGTTGAGTATTAAAGAAAAGACTAAGGAATTGAAAGGTACAGATGATAAGTATTTTTTTCTGTGGAGAAGCTAAAAAATAATGAATGCACCCCTGCATATTTGTGTTATTCATTGCAGGAAACAGTGTTTGCGATGCTTGTGGAGATAACAGAACGTGTTATGGCATTAACAACATCACAAGTGAGTTTTCTGCCTAACTTAAATTCATTTTGTAGGACAAGCAGTATGGTGTATGAGTTTTCCTTCGATGAATAAATGCGGTTGTACACATTTTTAGTTACTTAATGGTGCCATCTTATGAGCATTTCTAATTACTGAGTGCATAATCTTTTCCAATACTAAATGCAGGGTGCCAAATGTATACATTGAAAATGATACTGCAGTCGATCTAGGAAGTGAAATAGCAAGAAGCAAAAGGATTAAGTGTAGTTGTTGCAGACTTAAGGGGGCATCTCTTGGGTGCTACGAGAACAGCTGTCGCAAGAGCTTTCATATTCCTTGCGCAAAGATGGTTCCTCAGTGTCAATGGGATGCTGTAAGTGGCCTCCTTTTAATTTAAAAACAGACACTTTATAGCTTTAGTTTTGGTTAGCAATAGTTTTGCCTAAAGATATTTCACTTCTTTCTGCAAAATGCTAGAGAGTAGACCAGCTAGCCTTTTGTGCTGAGAAGGAATAATTACTCTTAATGTGGGTGAAATGCCTACTTAAGTCCTCTTCCATTTTGCCTGATGAAATCGTAGTGCCCCGGAGCCATATCTTCTTTGTTGAATGATAGGAGTTGGATGGATACTGAGAAAGCACATAAATATATAGTGAACTGTCAGGTTGGTGTATATGACTTTTTTCTTTTGAAAGTGGATTCTGGCTGTGGTACTTTAAACAAATCTATATTGCAGTACTTCCATTATCCAGTCATATTACTTACTACAAATTCTTTTATGTGCAGTCGTATGATGGGGGATTTGGTTTGGTTCCTGGATTAGAATCTCATGGTAGGTAGATGTTGCAAAGTTGTGTCGTTGTATGATTAATGATTATCCAGTTCAATATCCGATGTTTTTCTCTCTCGTTTCCGTGAAACATTCTATAGCTATTTTATCTCTTATGATACTTAGCATAAAAAATTGTTTAGTGATGCAGGTGGTGCAACATATTGTGCAGTTGCAGTATTACGTTTGATGGAATTTATTGAAGATGACGTTTTGTCCAAATGAATTGCATTTTCTGTTATCAATGTGCAACCGTTGTTGGAATGGTGCTTGCAGGTGTATTTTCTGTTTGATATTAGTACTGGTAAAATTCCTTTAGCACTGAGTTGCATGTCACATTTCATTCTGCAGAGGCAAGCTATTGATGGTGGATTTCAAGGCCGAGCAAACAAGGCGACTGACACGTTATGCTTTTTGGTAACACTCTCACATTATTGAGTTAAGGGTGTGTTGTAGCATGTTTTTTGACTTGCGCCCTAATGTTAGGAAGCAACTAGAAGTGATGGGCTAAAAGAAATGGTTCAGGCTTGTCTATTCGATACTATCATTAACCGCAAGGTTGTCATGCCCTATCAATATTTTGACCAGCAAATAGTTACTTGTCATACTATTGAAAGCAGACTTTTATAACATTGAAAGTCTTTCTATTTTTCTACTCAAGACTAAGCCCACGTTTTCTCGCTGATAACTGCAGGTGTACGGTTGCTTTTCCTGATGATCATAAAAATCTCATTCAGAGCTACCGACTGAGGTCATGGCAACTTTGGATGGCAAATTTGTTTCTAGAATTAACCTTGCTACTAGAGAAGTTGTTGCTGAACAAGAGCACTAGTCAAAGGTAGTGTCTGCAATTTTATCTAATGCCTTTGATTCTTGAACTTGCTTATGTAAGTAAAACGAAAAATTTGATCCAATTATGTATCATCCTTCCTTCCACTGATGTTAAGAATTCTATAACATAAATGGGATAAAGGTTTTTGTTTCTTTGGCTTGGGTGTCCAGTACCCATCTTGATTGCACGAAACTGATTTTCCCATTTTCTTGGTTGCAGTAACAGCAGGAGTAATGTCATGTCCCTTCATGCTTTCCCACGACAATGTTGAGATGCAGTTTGCGACAAACAATCTAGGTTTGTAACTTGATTGTTATCCTTATGCGTCTTGCATTTTCATTTGATAGAGACTAAAATGAGAGGTTTTACATATAAATGGTGGGGTGAAACATAAGTGTTGGTAGATAGGTTAGCTTTCAAGGGTGTAATACATTGAAATACGAACAAAGACATTGCTGACAAAACATATACTCTACCATGTGATGCTTATCATATTATCATGGTTTTTGAGTTTTGCATGCGTTTACTCCGTAAAGGGTGTTTGCTAACCATGGAGAAATGGTGTCAGGGCAAATAAATTAAATCTTTTCTATTTTGGCGCTCATTTCATGTTCGCATTCAGTTTTGACACTAGTATACACTGTGTCCTCCTTGCAGTTTGTGTACCTAGAAAGATCAGTGGATGACGATCTTGCCAACTTGAAGAAAGAAATGTCAGGCATAGCAGTGGTAAATGTACTTTGCCTGTTACTTAGTTGCGATTATTCTGCATTTGTACTAGTAGTCATATAACAAAAATCCACTTAACAATTACATTAGAAGTTCTAGACAGTGATGTCCATGCTTTAGTTTCCAAGCCAACACTACTTTGCAGCACTTTGCTTGTCGCATCTATATTTATTCATTGTGTAAGTTCGAACTAGGTTCGGAGTGTAATCATTTGTAAATGTAATACAAGATACGAAAGATGCAAATACAAATACGTATTTTTATATAGATTTTGTAATACATTTTTTTAATTCAAAATACAGAATTTATTTAATTTGTATTTTTTTTAATTCTAATTATATATTCCGCAACGTTTGTAGACGTTGCCTAAATTACCTAAAACGTTGCTCTAAATAAAAGGGCAACAGAAGTGGTGACGTGTGGTGACGTCACTTACGTTGCTTAAAACAAAAAGGGCAACGGAAGTGGTGACGTGTGGTGACGTCACTCACGTTGCTAATTAATTAAAGCAACGTTTTTGCAGCAACATAAGTAATGTTGCCTTAATTAGTTAAAGCAACGTTTTGCAGCAACGTAAATTACGTTGCTTTAATTAATTAAAGCAACATTATTAGACGTTACCAAAAATTTGTAACGCCGTTTTCGCAACGCTAATAGACGTTGCTTTAATTCGGCGCAACGTTTATATCCGTTGTAAACCGGTCCCTGTGGCGTGGTGTACGGCTGTTTATATCAGCCGTAACTTCCAAGTTACGGTTTTTACATGAAGAACATGTAGCCGTAACTCTAGTTCAGTAGAATTATTGTACTATGTACGGATTTCTGACACAAGCCGTAAGTGTTTAGAAAATAGCCGTAGGTTTAGTTCAGTATTACGCCTTCTGACGCAAGCCGTAAGTCTCTCTGATGCAGCCGTAACCACTTACGACTTATAGTCTTGAGAGTTGAACCCGTAACTTAGATTTAGGTGAAGTGTATTTGTCTCGCAAACTTACGAGCCGTAAGTGGGTGAATGTCAGACGTAAGTCATTTACGGCTTTGGTTTTGTGTACTTTACAAGCCGTAACTTGGATTTAGGATTTTTGCAAATATTTTTTCAGTTGGACGGGTATTGAAGAGTGGTGTTGGTGTGGTTGGGAGGCTAATCGAAACATTAACTGCTGGGTTAGGGTAAGTCAAGGGATAATCTTTGAAGGGTATGTAACCGCGTGAAATAGTTTAATTTGGTTTTAATTTGATTTGATGGGGGTGGTTGGTTTGAGAATAAGGGTTACTTATTAGGTGGGTGGAAGCATTAAGTGCTGGGTAAGGGGAAAACCAAACGTTTGAAGATATAAATCCTTAGTAATTTTTTCTTGTTTTCTTTATTTCCATTCCTCAGTCAAGTAAATTAGTTTTCTTCTCTTCCTTAGTATCCCAAGCTTAATCAAATTCATTTAAGATGAACAATCCCAAGCTTAATCATAATCCTTGTAGAGCAATCATCATAAAGCATGTGATAAAAGAAAATGGTCAGTTGTACAAGCAAGGTTTGGATAACACTTGGTTGCCTTTTTCTTCTTCTAGGTCCAATAGGCCAACATGGTGGGACGAAGATCATGATCCTGATGCAGTACCTGATTGGGTCGACGGTGGTATAAGTGCATGTGAAAGAGATAGAACAGAACAAGCACCAGAGCCGCAGCTGCACCAGAACCAAAGGTGATCAACTTTGATCCAGAACAACCACCAGCTGCACCAGTACCAGAGGAAGGTCAAGAGACATACATCCTAGATTTCTCTGAGCCTCCTCCTCCACACGATACCTGGTTTTCTTACTACTGCAGCCTCGATATATCTGAAGAGGTAAGAGCATATGGAGAGGAAAATTTTTACATCAATATGATGCCTGAAATCAAGAGGATTGAAGTCCCCAAAAGCTTCAACCAGTACAAATCAGAAGGTGATTGTTGGTGGAACTTTGGAGGTTTTTTGTTTTTTGCTCTTTCAACTCCTCCTTTAGAATCTTTTGGTAATCAGATATGTTTTATTGTTTTTTCCGTTTTTTTTAAGTTTTATGGTGGATATTTTATGATGGTGGATATTTTGGTTTAGATACTTTCAATGGTTGCTCTTTGTTTGGATATTTTGCATGGTATCTATTTTAGTTTGTATGACTTTCAATATTTCTGTTTTATTGTGTGCATATGGTTTATTGTTGTTTAATTGTTCTTGTGCACATGAATTAGGTCACAATCAGTTGTTTAAAAAATGGGTTGCAATTTGATATAGATGTATGATTAATGGATATGGTTATGTGATATGGCACAATGCGGAAGCGATTAGTAACAAAATATAAGTAACAAGAACAAGAAGAACTCCTTAGCAACTCCAATCCAGGAGCCAAGAACAATAACAACTCTAATCCAAGAGTTAAAACAGGACAATGGTATTAAACCCAACAATATAATCAATTGATAATAAGATAAGCGAGCATACAAGCTGCTCTACAAGACGCATAACAATGAGTTCTTATACTCTGATCAAACCCTAACAAACTGATGACCTAAGACTCTTTCTAAAACTGAAAAGATACGGAAGATAAATAATATCTAAAGCTTAACAAGAATAACTAATATCTTGTTCTTTTATTGGACATCTACTAAAACAAGAAGAATATATAGATCCTGCAGTAATTACCAGATAACAGAGAAGATATGCAGGATCTAGGGAGATAAGTATTAGCCCTTGAGACGTGTTTGGATACGTCCCGTATCAGGCTTCCCCACCGCGACTAAACTCGCCCCGAGTTTACCTTCCTTAGCAACAGTCATATGTCCACCAGAAGAGCCAGCCATAACAGCAAGCAGAACCTTATTAGGAAGCAATCCTTTTTCTTGTTTAACCTGAGGTCTTTTGGTCGAAAAAAGCGTCACCTTCGTTCCTTTCCAGTAGAACTCGTAGGAATTGGCTCGCCCATGGAATATAACATCCACATCGTACTGCCATGGACGTCCCAAAAGAACATGGCATGAATCCATGTTTATAACTTCACATAAAATGACATCTCGATAAAACTTCCCCAAGGCAATTGGAATTTTGCAGACTCGTTCAATCCTTGTTTCCAACCCAGTTTTAATCCATCCGACACGGTAAGGGTGAGGGTGTGGCTTCGTTGGTAAACCAAGCTCTCGAACTAGTTTCCATGACACAAGATTTTCCGTACTCCCGCTATCGATGATAAAGTCGCAAACCTTTTCTTGAATAAGGCCTTTGAACTCAAATAACTTGTGTCTTTGAGTGGATTCATCAATCCTTGGGGTGAGAAGTACCTTCTTGTTCATGCCGTCACGCTGTAGTACCTTTCTTACAACCAAGACATTGGCTTCCACATCATCACAGTAAACTACTGACTCGTCTTCATTTAGCCTTGGCTCAATGTCCTCGTCGCCTTCAACTAGTGCATTTGTTCGACGCCCCCGTGGACACTCGTTTGAATGATGTCCCAGTTGCCTGCAGCGGTAACACAAATCAGGCATGGGTTTAACATAAGGATTATTATTTTTCTTCACCATGGGTGCGGCTGATGATTCGACGGAAGGTCCTTTATTGTCAGATAAGGACTGCTGGTTGCTAGTAACAAAAGGACTCGAAGAACTCTCAATAGGTTGCTCTAAAGTAGCCTTATAGCTCAGGTTCTTTTTATTCTCTCGTCTAACTCCAGCCTTGTGTTGCCTCTCAATCTTTTGAGCAAGGGCGGCGGCTTCGGCTACGGTGTAGATCGATTGTAAGTAAAGTGCTTCACTAATCTCTGGCCTCAAACCGCTGATGTATCTATAGACTAGTTGATCTTCCGTTTCGGGTACGTTGACTCTTGCACCTAAACGATAGAATTCTTCGTGTATTCATTTACTGTTCTCTTCCCTTGTGTACATTGTTGGTAGCTTTGGAAAAGCTTATGTGAAAAATATGGAGGTAGGAAACGTACCCTCATCATTTGATGCATTTGCGGCCATGAGGTAACTGCTGGTTTTCCTCTAAGTCGCCTATTGTGTTCAGTCTGTCTCCACCATGTACCTGCTCCACCCTTGAGTTTATAAGCGACAAGTTTCACCCGCTGAGACTCAGGAATTCTCATACATTCAAAAAAATTCTCAACAGATGCAATGTAGTCGAGGAATCCCTCCATGTCAATTGTACCGTCATAACTTGGAACGTCCAGCTTCATTTTGTAGGCAGAGCGCGAGTCCACCTATCCACGGAAAGTATTATTTGGGAAGGCGTCATCGAATATTAGTTCAGTATTTGATTCGTCCTCGTACTCAATAGGAATACGACGACAATCTCTTCTAAACCCAGAAAAATCTCTTTTTGGAACTGACCGCTCCAACAATAAATTCCTTGGGTTTGATTCAAACTCTTCAAAATCACCAAAATGATCAGGTACATAATCATAATCAGAAAACGCATGAACATCACGTCCATCTCTTCGCTTATACTCATCAAGATAAATGTTTCGGTTAGGAGTATTGTAATGAAAGTTGTTTCCTTCAGCAACAGACTTGGGATTGAATCTTTGAGACGATTGTTGGTACATACCCTGACGTCGTTCTCCATCTCGATTGAATCTTTGAGGAGGTTGTTGATACTGTCGATGTTCAGAATCTCGAAAAGTCTCGCCTTTTTCTCCTTTATCATCTCGCTCCAGTTTCAAGAACTTTAAAGACTCTTGTAGTTCCTTTAAGATCTTTGTGTGAGCAGTTAGAGTTTCTCCAAGACTAGATAGTCTTGTCTTGAGCTTCAATCATCAGCAACATTGGATTTTTGCTGGTTTCTTCCCCACTAGGTTTTTCACTATGTTTATTCCCATCGTTAGCTATTTTCGGAGACATGGAATCAAGTCTTCAAGGCAGAAATCAACGATGAACAACAAGAACGAACCTGCTCTGGTAACCACGAAGCTGAGGTTGTTTTCGCATTGGTTAGTAATACCAATGCACAATTCAAGATCAAGTTGTGTCACTAGTGGCAGTTCCAAGTTCCTCTCGTCGATTTGTCATTTCTTATG
>JAJJMA010026892.1:15736-26665 GCA_023529015.1 Papaver nudicaule
TCAATTTTAGTAATTTATTTATTAGAATTATTAGTTTTCTTATTTTTATTTTCTTTTATGAGAATATATTATTCTCTTAGGCTAGTTAGGAATATTTAGATTTATGTTTGAGGCTATAAATAGCCATATCTATTATCAATGTAAACAGCTTTGGCTCATTTTATGAAAAGAATATTAATTGGTTAAAACCATATTGATCAGTTGATCGTTTGTTTGTTTTAGCTCTTGGATTAGAGTGTTGCTCCTGGATTGGAGTGTTAAGGAGTGGATTCTCCTTGTCTACCGGTTACTTTAAGGAGTGGATTCTCCTTGTCTTTTATCGCTTCCGCTTGTGCCGTATCATTATGGGATTGACTTTAGGTTCTTTAACCAGTTTTACTTTCGGCTAATAGTCTAAGGCGTAGGTCCAGTTACGACTTAGTTAATTTGTCAGTTACAAGCAGTAGGTTATATTACGGCTACCTATAAGTTGTACGTAGAAGCCGTAGGTTCAGTTACGACTATCAAAATATAAACGTAACCTATGGCTGAAAAAGTTTATGCCGTAACTTTCACTGTTTCAGGCGTAGGTTCAGTTACGGCTCCTAATTTATAGTCGTAAGCTCAAACTGAAAAAATTTATGCCGTAACTTAAATAATGCAAGCCGTAGGTTTGGTTACGGCTATCTGGTTTTGTCAGATATGAGTCGTAACTGCAACTAAAATACACCTAAACTAAGGTTATTTTACGGCTTTTATAGAACAACGATTTTCAGCCGTAACCCTGGTTAATTGAAGGGGCTTCACCTTTTCGGCTAATAATTCTAGCCGTAAGTCTTTATATTCCTCAACTAATTGCCTTATTTTTGAATTAAAGTGAGGGGAAAGAGCCGTTGGAGAGGCTCAACGACTTTTTTTTTTTTTTAAATTTGTAGCTATAAAAACCCAAATATTTAATTGCATAAATACTCACATTGAAAACCAAACTCTTCAAAAGTCTATTCTCTTCCACAGTAAGCTTTAGCTCTTTAGTCTAACTTTAGTAATCTGAAAATGGCTCACCGACCTGTTGCTGGTTCAAAGTTTACACAAAAGGAAGATTATTGTCTTTGCGCAAACTATATCATTTACTATCCGACAAAGGAGCAATGTCGGGCTTTCAAAGGAAACTTGGAGTGCGGCTTGCCTCTGGATACCTGGTGGGACATTACTGCGGACTTCTGGACAGAAACCAAAAACCCGATGACACGGACAAAGTATGCGCTCCGGAAGCGATGGTTTAAAATTCAAAGACGGGTTCGTGAATTCATGAAAGTAGTGGCATTCATCAACCGTTGTTGCCGTTTTGAGGGTGAAACCGATGAAGACATTGTCAAGAGGGCTCTAACGGAATGCGTCGATTGCAGAAAAAGGATTCAAATATGAAGCCCATTATAGGCAATGTACGAAGTTTTTTTGTGAATCTTCACTTAGCAATGATGACTTGGTATAAGTCAGTTGTAATGGTGGTAAAGAATAATAATATGTAATTCATCTATGTAACAATTATAGAATATTTATGTAATGAAAAAAGTAGTTTGCAAATATTAAGTTGTGTGTAACAGTGTCACTTACGGCTGTTAAATAACACCAAAAAACTGTCGTTGGTTACTTACGGCTTGTAAGTAATAACATTAGCCAGCCGAAAGTTACTTACGATTAATAGTTACCAGCCGAATGTTACTTACGGCTGGAAAAAAACACCGATTATCTGCCGAAAGTCTGAAATTTTATAAAAGAGAACTAAAAAACACACAAGTTTTTGGGGCAAAATATTTCCATAATCCAAAATACATTCATCATATGAAGTAGAAGTTCGACAAAAGAAACAACAAAAAAGATTTATCACTCTCAAAAGAGTCCACATTTCAAATAACATATTAACCACCATCTTCAAGCATCTATGGTTCACCATCTTCTTCATCGGGCACCACAAACGTCGGTTTTTGAACTCGTTGCGAAGAAAAAAAGGTATCCCAAGCGTTCATTGCCGTCTGGAAGTGTCCACACCATTCCTTAGCTCTCACTTTGTTTAAAGTATGAGGGGATAACGAGGGTAATGGGCAATCATCCTCCAACTTGAGCCCTATGAAATGATTGCCTCCAATAAGTGCAATCACAAGACGTTTGGGCTTCCCAAGATCTTGATGTACTTCACTATAATTTACAAAGTGGGGAGTGAAGGTGCTACTACCACCTTCAGAGAAGTAGTGAACCACGCATTCAAAGGCATCGACGATTAAGTGGCCGGAAGTAGGAAATGACATCCAATTTCCCCTATCCGTAAGATTACCTTCCCCTTGGAGTCTACTATTCATTGTCGCAAGGTTATCTTGGTTAGAATCATTACCCGGCAACATTGCATAGTAAAAAGCCGGAACTCTATTTAATTTCGTATGCAACACCCACCTAACATAGGCGGGTGGGCTCATTATCATTCCATCCATGTTAAAGGGTCCCAATTGTTCACATGTAACATGGTAACCAAAATTTCCATCGCCCTCTACATCATCCATCGAGATTATGTATTCATGAATTAAAGTGGGGAGAGTTTTAATCCATTCATCATAAATCATGTGGTAAGGACTATGAATGTTACCACTTGAATCTATAGGGGTTATGTAGCTTCCACGAGGTTCGTGACGTACCTCCTTTCCATACTAAAAAAAACCTATTGTCAAGCTCTTCAACAACCACAACCGGGGTGCTTATCTTCTTGTAAACTTTGATTGGAAGCGTTACCCTTTGCGTTTCGTGAGACGTTGCCAAACCTTTGCCTTTGATATCAACTCCGCAACTAGAACACCATTCTCTTGAGTTGGAGTAGCAACCGTTGGAATCTCCTTGCCTTTGCCTTTCACATTGGGTGGACGGCTTGTTGAAGCTTTTTGCGTGTTAGAGCGTTTACGCTTGTTGACAAACGCTTGAAGGGTCACATCCATGTCGTCCAACCCCTCCACCTCATCCAAGTTATTCATCATATCGAATTCTTCACTTTCTCGATTCCTTTTGTATTTTTCATTCAACAACTCAATGCCCGAAGGGTCTCTTTTCTTTGACTCAATATTTCTCTCTTTTGCCGCACACCGACCTTGGAACCTTGTCAATTTGGTCTGAGGCCTACCCCTCCCATCCTTCTTTCTATCCAGTTCAAAAATATCAGATCTAGTGTGGGCAAAAACCCATTGGCGTAACCTAGCACACCATGATTGCCTTTGTCCCAAATTCATGCCCTCCCAAAATTCCAAGATTGCATCATGTTCATATGTATCGTCAAACCCTCCCGAAAAATCGACACCGATGACTTGTTCATGGAATGAAAGTTGCTTCCAAAATGGACCGATCTCACTAAGTGGGATGACGCCGTCTTTGTAAGTCGCAATTCTATGGCGGCATGGGAGTCCCAAGGATGACATGTTGGGACAAACACACTCATCGTGGTATTCTCCTTTTCTAAATGCTATAACTTCCTTCATGAGTAACTCGATTGCATAATGGGATACATTGTGTGTGATTCCGTCTAGCATAGGATCGTCAGGGTATAAAACGTGTTTTTGCATTAGATTCTTTTCAAATGCGCCCTTAATATTATTTAAAACAACCATGAAGTACTTTTTCATTGCCGCGAAGACCTTAACAAATATATCATCACCATTAAAAAGATTTTGCTTGAACCGGTAGTGAGAGGACTCCACCAAAGTTGTTGCTTGGTTATTATAGTGCTTGTGTTGATTAGTGAAATCCGCGACAAATCGATGCTTGTGATGGTCAAACCATTCCTCCTTCAAATACTTCCTAACTTCTGGGATACGACTCCAATAGGCCAACATCTCACTTGCCTTCTCTTCATACTCCTTGATTGTGAGTGCACAAACCAAGTGATCCCATTGTTCTGAGAATTTTGCATATTCATCTTTATTGAACTCATCCAACTTTTTAAACTCCTCCAACCTTGCCTTCATTTTCGCTTCCGGTTGTAGTTTCTTAGGTTTAATAATCTCTTCTTTAATTGTTGGTTGGATAAGAGTCTTACACTTTACTTGTACACTATTCATATGTGAAAAGTGCAAAGCATGTTTAGAGAGTCTGGAAAAACCGTCTTGATAGCATTCATCAAGGCTTGCTCTTTGTCGGTAATGATGATTTTGGGATAATGATCTGGATTGTATATTAACTTGATGCGTGTCGAAACCGCACAAATATAATTAAGCTCTAAACCTTCACAATATATGATAGAATAATATAGAGGTAAGAACAAGTTCGTTCACAGGGAGATAATGGTTTGTTATTCTAATAAATGAATCCTTAAGTAACCAAAATGGGGGGGGGGGGTTTGTTTGTTGTTTTGTAACTAAAAATAAAATAAAGCAAAGCAAATAAACGAAAGTAAATAAATGGAAGCAAAGAATAATATGAATATGGAAAAATAATATGAAATCAAGAATAAAGAAATATTGGTTAAGGTTTTCATCTTCAATTGCTCAACATGCATATGAAATAATATATGAAGTCTCTACTTATTCTATCATCATCAAAAGTCCTAGAATAATTCATCGCAAATATATTCCGCAATTTCCTTAAGTCATCATGCACCATAACGATGTATGCATGAATACTACCTAGAGAATAACTCGACACCATGAGTATCGAGTTCAACTCTCTACGAGCATTAAATTCCATGAAATAGACTAATCAATGCAATGAACCACCATGAATGGTTCATTCAACATAGGCAATATCTTACACATGACTCTCAAAGCTATCACCACCTCAATAATCATGTTGTGCTACAAAGTGAATAGGTAATCGACTATTTCGTATCTCATACCTAATTCTAGCAATGGTCGTAGATACAATTTAACCCAATTGGCCACTTGAATCATAAGGCATCTAAACCTAGTGTAATACATCAATCATACACTCAATCATACGGTAAAATAGTGACGATAATGATATGAATAAGGGTTTACTTCATAATTAATCAAAAAGCATGTCTTTTGCAATTTAGGACTACATCCTTAACCAATAACAAATAAATTAGCTACTCATAGTGTTTTTGAAAGCTAAATAAAATACTAAAGAAGTAAAAGAAATCATCAAAACCCTTTGTAGACAAGTTCCAATCTTTCCCCCAAGCTCCACCTCGAAATCCGTGCCAAAACCCCTTGATTTTGCTCCAAAACCTCTGCCTCGTAAAACGTGCACAGGAGAAAACTCAAAACTTGCCTCTGTGAACAGTAACTCCGTCGTGAACAGTGATATCCTTCTCCTCTATGTTTTTCTTATTTATACACAAAAACAAAACCTAAAATAACCAAAACATGACCAAATCCAAGCAAACCCGAGCCCAACTTAAACCCAACTCGTCTGAGCCCAACACCAAGAGAACCAGAACCAGCCCAACACATATGTGACTCGCAAATCCAACTCATTCGACTCAGCAACCAGACCTGATTCGGCATGACTCAGCTCGTCACACGTACCACTAACACACAGTCCCAACACCTTGTCACACGTGCGTTTGGCACACATCAAATTCCACACATGCCAGTGGCACATGCACCATCCTCTAACCTGTCGGACACTGATTTCCGTCAGTGAAATTCCTACCCTCAGACCAGATGAACTGAGTTCATCTCAGAATCACAAATCAACAAACCATCATTCCCAACCGAAATTGACCATAGCCCAACCTTTTGAATCATCATACACACTCAAACCAGCTCCAGATTTCTCTAATTTCTTCTCCTAACCTCTGATAACAGCTCAATCAACCCCATTACTTCTCTGTGATGAACACAACTCAAATTCACACCAGCAGATTACAAATCAAGCATTCAGACCACAACCAAGCATAACCCATAACTTCAAACTCTCACCTGAGCTCAATTACAGCTCTCAACCTTCAATTTCTGCCATGGTTCAACAGCAGCAGCTCAATCCATCTTATGTTCCTCTGCAGCACAAATTTCCTTCTGTTCTTCTTTTACTACCTCCAACAACAGCCTCAGCCAACTCCCTGAATCCACAAAAACAATCATAATAACCCCTCTCGTCTGTCTTCTTAGCCTACCTCAAAACACCCATCTCTTCTTCACTCATTTTCTGCCTTCATCAGCAAACAGCAACAATATCTCCCACTGCAGAACTTCCCCAGGCATAATCAGCAGTGACTAACAGTGGTGGTGGTCTTCCTCTTCCTCGCCATTATAGCTCTGCTCTGCTTCATCCCCTGCTTCCTCTCTCTCTGCTCTGCTTATTTGAAACGCACCTAAACCAGATCTGAAGAATGAACAGAAAATTCTTCTGTTTTATGAAAGGATAAGGGTTACCCCTTATCGTTGTGCTGTGGTTGGTGTTAACCCGGCGCCTTGAACCCTTGGTGGTGCCCTCATGTGCTTGTCCTCTATGTCAGCCTTGAGTAAACTCTCCTGGGTGCTCTAGTAATCTTCCTTGGATGCCTTCATTAACTGTGGATGCCCCTTAGTGATTCTCTTGCGACACTTTTGTAACCTCGCTCTTCTCTTGAACTTGACTCGACCATCCTAGCGTCACCAACTTGTAATGGAGTTTCTGCTTCATTTTATTGAATATTATTTCAAATTACAAACAAAATAGAAAACAAGAAAACAAACAATATACGAAGCTTAAGTCGACTAAAGTGCATGATTAAGGTACTCTTGAATA
This sequence comes from Papaver nudicaule, assembly GCA_023529015.1. Classification (NCBI taxonomy): domain Eukaryota; kingdom Viridiplantae; phylum Streptophyta; class Magnoliopsida; order Ranunculales; family Papaveraceae; genus Papaver; species Papaver nudicaule. The sequence continues at coordinate 22,442 of JAJJMA010026892.1, forward strand.
GGTATTTTGAGCACCTATCATAACTTCAGCTGTTTCAAAGCCCAAGTATAGCTTTTCTCTGTCTCATCCGTCAAATAACAAAGGCCGATGCTAAAAGGTTGATGTGTAGGTGTTTGACCAACTAAGTTCAAAAGAGGTAGATTGTACTTATTTGTCTTGTACGTGCAATCTAACATTAGAACTTGGTGATTGCATCGTGCCAATTTCATGAATTCCAGATGACAAACCAAAAGATTAGTCACTCTCTTGTCCGCGTCTACCTCGGGGTAACAAGTGTATTTCTATTGCATAGCCTCCCAAGTTATTTGTTGCATCTCAGTCCTACCTTGAGTTTTGTACTTCTTCAATTTAGCCGTTGCATTGTAAATATTTATGGAATCCGATACGTTTTTCGGGTTTACATGCTTTATGTGGGCAAGAATATGACAAGGAGCAATATTTGTTTCATACATCCCATCAACTATATGTAATTCCTCCGGCGATAAATTTGCGACAACCGCATGTTTTAGAAAACTCTCTGGTGGATCGTGGTTGTGGCAACCGCTTATGACAGTCTTGAAATACCATAAGCCACTCTCCTTTCTCTGAGAAAACTGGAGTCTGAAAGGACAGTTTGTCTTCTTTGTGAACACTTTTCACTTTCTTGTTGTCTTGGGGACCCGCACGGTACCCTTTTTCGCATGACTCTTGTACTCACCACTACACTCGCACAACATTTGAAAACGGTTAAAGGTCACATTACTTCCTTTTCGTATCAGGCACATTTTCTCTTTAGCATGCTTAATAATCCAATCCACCGCTTCTTCCTTAGTCAACCATGTCTACATTAAACCCAATAAACAAACTAGAGAACTAGACGTTTGAAATTATTATATACATAAGAGTGGACACGTACAATGGTATTGACATATGGTTGGTAGTGATCGGTTGTGTCATGAAACACACTATTAGCTCGTGGTTGAACATCCATTGGAGCCAAAATTGGCACGACCTACAATACAAAAACAACATGAAGGTTAAAATATTGATAACTTACGACAAAAAAAATTTACAGAAATAAGTCGTAATCAAACTTACGGCCAAGGATAGAGGACATAGACAAACTTACGGCCCATAAGTTAGCTCGAGAAAGGGCCGTAACTTTTGACTTTCAAAAAACCAGAAAAAAGGATGAAGTACTGAAAGCCGTAACTGCCACTTACGATTCGTAAGGAAACTAGGAAAAAATAAATGGCAGACAGGATAACTTACGGCTACTATTAAGTGCATATAAACTGGCCGTAATATAAGTTACGGCTGACTATCGGTGCACCTAAACTCGACGTAACAAATCTTACGGCTGAATATGGGTACCATGTTTTCAAACGTAAAAGGTAAGTGAACTCGCAGTATAATCAGTCGTAAGTACCTTCATACCCGACGTAAGTATGGACGTACGACATGTATTTAATATTCCCATGCAGAGTTACGGCTAGTAAAAGAAAATTACAGTAGCCGTAAGTGGACGTACGACTTTAAAATCCCCAAATCGAGTGACTTACGGCTTATAAGCGAAGAACATCTAGCCGTAATAAGCTACTTACGGCTCAGAATGTCTCACCTGCCAAGCCGTAAGTCACTTCCGGAAGTAACAAAAATCACATTTTTTACGTGATTTTGAATGTTCTAGCATAAATAGAGGCATACCTGATTGTTCTCTTCAACTTGTTCTTCATTTTGGACGTCCAGTTTTCGTAATCTTCAGGATCGGGTTCTTAATCGTTAAGAAAGTAATCCGGAGTGCTTATAAACTCTTCGTCATTAAAGAATTTATACAAACCTTCATTTCCTTCAATGGTTTTCTCTATCAGTGTTGGGTATTGAGAAGAGGAGTCTTCTAGCTCTTTTTCGGCACTTGATTCACTCCTTTTGGTTGAGTGAACCAAAAGTTGGGTTTTTGGAAAAAAAAATTGGGTTTTTTTTTCTCTCTTCTTCCTTTCTCTCCCTCGATTTTGGAAAGATGAAATGTTTAGGGGCTTCATTTGGTATTATATCTCACTAATTTTAATTAGGAAATTTTGATTATGTTAAGTTAAGTTAATCATGGAGTAACACTAATTCATCACTAATCAGACATGGATAAATTTGGAATTATGAAAATATTTTACATAGGGGACTTGCCAAATGGCTATATGGATCCCGATTTCATAGGGGCTTTGAAACTGTACACTTTTTCTGTAGCCCCTATATCACCGCTCTTGTTTAAATTGCCTCCCACATTTCTAAGTTTCTAACCTTTTCAAGGCTTCGTGATCATTCACTGGGTCTCACCTGTTACTTATTGCTAGATTGGCTATTTTAGGGACCCCTTTTACTTTTTGAGATACCTCAAAACAATATTACTGTTCTAGGGTATGTTATAAGGGTGTCAAAAACCAATGAAAAGTCTAAATCACCCTATTAAATTAAGGATGAGACCAAAATGACCCTAAATCATTAAGAAAACCCTAAAACAACCAAAATCTGAAAATCAGTTTGATTTTATTTTCAACGCCTCCTTCTCTTCTTCATCGTCTCCCTCTTTCTCCCTACATTTCATTTTCGTCTGGATTAAACCCTAGAATCCAACCGAAATATTAAGTTTCCTGAATTTTCGTCTGGATTTGTTAAGTATTCCATGCATTGTTTCCAGACGAAAAATTGAATCTGCTAAATTGTGTCACAACCAACCTAGCCGAAAATAGTGTAAACTGTGAAAATTCCAGACGAAAAACAAAAATTTTCGTCACATAGTTGGTTTTTGTCTGGATTTTCTTGAAAACATCCAGACGATTTTTGGTTTCGGTTTGATTATCTAGGTCAAGTCCAGACGAAAATTTCTCTGGAACCAAATTTGCTTGCTAGAGTCTGTGTAGTTTCGGATTTTCTTAAAAGTATCCAGACGATTTCTTTTATGTTTGAGTTTTCGTCTTAAAAGTTTTGAAAAATACAGACAAAATTTAGTTTCGGTTGGGTGTTGCATTCATAAAATCCAGACGAAATTAGTTTCGGCTGAATTTGTTGACAAAAATCCAGACGAAATTTAATGGTGGTGGTGTCGCTGGTGCCGGTAGTGGTGGTGGTGGCAGCACTTGGAATAGTTTAACAACTAATCTTAGTTTAGTTAAACTAATTCATTAATTCTAATTAAGTAGGGATATTTTGGTATTTAAGAAAATATGTTGGATAAGGGGTTTTGGAAAAAGCTTTTGGATACCCCTATTTTGTCATATTAGGGGGTCTAGTGATGTTCAAATCCATGCTTGGAACCTAAGCATCTCAAACAGTGCATAAAATCAGACTCCAGTCACCAGTACTCCAGTGTTACTGTAATCAACTTAAACAACAGACGCTTGACATTTAAGGCCAAACGCCAAAAAGTTAAATTGCCAAAAAGTTTATAAAAATCAGGTTGAGCTTAATGAATTCAGTTGATGTCTTACTACCACTTTCTATCTATGCACAATGGGATGCAAAATGTTGAAGAGGAACCAGAACCCGCAAGCAGTTCATGTAAGTAAGCAACAAAAAAGCACATTTTTTCAAGCATAGCACCATTGATTCTAAACTGAGATGCATAATAAGAATTGTTAAATTGTTTGGTCTTCACTTTAACTCTCAAAAGTGTCAGAAGTTCTCCTCTGGAATTCAAGGACTGTAAATCTCAAAAGTGATTTTCCAAATCTATAAAGAGAAAACCTACTGTGAAACACAAATGCCATAGTAATTCATAGATCCTAAGGAAATAAACACTATAAAAATGCTCTTATATGCACTAAATATTCTGCCCATAAAAAGACAAGTACAGTACATGGGAATAGGCATCTGCAGTTTAAACTCTGCCTAAATGCTACCAGCGAATTTCGAGAAAGCTGGCTGATCATGTTTCCGATGTAATAAATGAAAAACCTAGACATCTGATGACGGATTAGTTTGGGGGTACAGAAAATGTGATTTATGGAGTCAACTATATTCATTTCATTCCAAAATCCAATTAAGCATCCATTCATTCTAAAAAACAACAAACATTCCAAAATGCAATTAAGCATCCATTCATTCTAAAAAACAACAAACATAACATTGAAACCAATTTCACTTCATAAGATGTTCATAAGTAACTCCTGTATAGATTTCAGCCTGTATAAGATTGTATAAGAACATTTACTGAGTCTTAAAAAATAAACCTATTTAACCCCTTTCAGAAAA
>JAJJMA010026898.1:0-20318 GCA_023529015.1 Papaver nudicaule
ACACTATGCAAAGAGTTAAAGAAATTGTCTTTTAGATGATTTTTTTTTCCGGTAGTACATGTTTTAGACAATATATGGTCTGTATTACTTTCTTTTGCAAACTCTTAGACCCGAGTTAAGCCAATGGAATCCAATGTGGCTTAATACCGACTAATAAGTATCAATAGTTAATACTTGCTTTATCACCAAAATGCATTCATTATGGCACAGTTCTAATCTTAACAGGTCATCTTGGCTTTTGGCAACAACGTCATCCAGTATTGCTCGCTCAAAGTTCACTATTTAGCAATATATGATTGTTGGAGGGTGATAAATGAAGATATACAAATTACAGGATCACGAAGATCAATATCAGACACAGTTAAGAAGATGAAGAACAGTAAAGTACTCGTCGACCTATGTTCTGTCATTGTAAAATACTCCATGCAGTACCTCATAGCTCATCATACAGAGACAAAACAAATATGTTCTTAATATTACGTTTGATAGTGCCCCATATACACAAAAAATATATATGTTCGACTAAATATAACGTTACATAGGTACTACAATATTAAATATTACGTTAGATAGTACCCCATATACACAAAAATATATATGTTCGACTAAATATAACGTTACATAGGTACTAGAACATTAAAGTACAACGCGGTCCACCCGAATTTCCTCCAAAAGGCAACAACGACACTTGGCTCATCATGTGAGGAGTAACAACAATTTCTGTTTGCGATGGGACATTTCCGTGGATTTCCTCTAAATTACCGGTGGATATATTGTGGCACAATAGACGTTGCCCATCCCTCAGTAGAATTTTCTCAATTTTACGTTTACCTCCAAAGGCGAGAGGTACATACCGTGTCCAGGATGACTGCGGCCAGGGTAGTATAATGCTCTTCTCTAAGGTCCAAGTATTGGCGTTGGTCAGCAACCAAAAATCTATACGAACTTCATTCTCCCGATGATGTACATAGTAAACACAGAAACTGTTATAAAATCATCCCAACTCTGGGGGCCTCATCCACATATAAACCACCGGTGCTCCTAAGATATTCCGGTTGGGTAAGATACGTATAAACTCCTCCGTATACATATCGAAAGATACTAATGCCCTCTTCTCTTCGAACCAGTAAAGATGGCCCTGTGCATAGAAACCAGTTTGACGTAATCTTAGGCTGGTAGTACCTTGCTCCTCCAACCCCCTTGGTGATGATCACCTAAGGTGTATACTTCCACGTTGCCCTGCACATGAATACGAAGTACTTTGTACTCCCCTGTCCGCTCGCAGTAGCCAAAACCCCCTTTTACCTCTCCTGACCCGGAAAATAGTTAGAATGTCTCTCTATTTGTGGAAGAATAAGTTGCTGACCAGTAGAGGGGTTTATGATATAAATTGGATCTCGCACTTGGTCGTGCAAAACATATAGACACACCAATCCGTTGCAAGACCCGACCATTTGGAAAGTATGTTTATGGACTCCACTGTTTGGGTCAATCTCTGGGGCAGTGATTATGCTGAACTCATTCTCCGAAAAATGTTCTGTGTAGAACATTTGCGTAATATCCCCGTTCTCAAATGTAACATTTTGGCCTCCGTTTGGCACCGCACTGAACATGAGACCAATCTTTCTTTTTTTTTAACAATTCGTTCCATTTTTTGTGCATACCAGTTTGCTCTTTAAAATACTCTGTGTAGTTGGAAGGCAAGCGAATATCTCGGTAACCAATTGTGTGGGCAAATAATCCATTTTTTGGCGTTGCTGGTGAATGGTGATAGGTTTTTTTCTTCTAATTGATAGGAGTAAAAGACTGGTGAAACGTAGAACCCAATGCTGGTGATGGTGGAAGTCCTATATAGATTTGGCAAACATGTGAGGCTGCCGGTTGGGAATACGCGTTTGCCATTTAATTAAGGATCATTGGAACGTCACAACAGTTGAGAAGAAATGGACTGAAACGTGTGTTAGACTTCAAATCCCCTGATATTCCAAAGCTTGGTATGCATATGACGCCGCCGGTTGGGAATATAACCGTTGTTAGTTAAGGATCATTGGCAACTACTTGGGCTTGCATGTTTTCTGATTTTCGGCCCAGCATGTATGTCACATTGGCATTCGCCTTCATGACTATTGGGCCTTGTCGGTGTGTCCATTTCACATGTCTTGCAGTTACGAACCAAAAATTCAAAATTCCTATGATCCTCCTTAGTCCTTACTCCTAATTTCTAACTAAAAATATATTTCCGTATTTCGGAAACTAATTTCCGAGATTTAATGAAGATAACCAACCAATATTCTTCCAGAGAGTCTAAAATTTTCTGGAAACTTACCATGTTAGTTACACGAAATCTAGAATTTTTCTCTTAACAATTTTGAAGATCAAAACCCCCCAAAATTTCCACCAAAAACTTTTTTGGCGGGATGAAAATCAGACGAAAATTCTCAGAGCGGGATTATTCCCTCCTGTTATTTTGGCTCCAATTTGAAGTTAAATTTTATTTTCTCCTCCATTCGGTTATTTGAACTACATTTATCTTTTTATTTTTTCTGGAGGGGCAGATTTATTGTTTCCTTAAAACCATAAGTCTACTACTAACTCATCTTCTTCACTGCGATTCATCTCTTTCTCCGGCTGGTTCTTACACTGGTATTATCTCTTTAAACTAGGGGTGTCAACGGGTCCTATCGGGTCCGGGTAGTATACTACCCAGAACCGGAACCTATTATTTTGATCGGTTCCGGGTCCTAGCGGTTCCGGGTCCGGTTCTTAAATTAGTGGACCCAGAACCGGACCCTTATAAAGAGCCGGGTAATCACCGGATCCGGGTACCCGTCGGGTATCAATAAAATAATAGTTATTTTTTCCAAAAAACTTAAATATACTTCATATTTTATTTTAGTCCAATATATTTGACTATAAAATTATAGTTATTCTTTTTTAAATTATCAAAGTAAATATTAGTTTAACAAAATAATGAAAAACCTAAAAAAATCGAGGTCAAACCTAAACAAATGCCTCAAGTTTTGTTAAAAACACTAGTAAAGTAATAAATAAACGGGTACCCGATACCCGCGGGTATCCGTCGGGTATTACCCGTTTAAACCCGATCGGTTCCGGGTCCGATCGGGTCCTACCCGTCGGGTACTTAAATTGCAAATGGGTCAAATATTAAGACCCAGAACCGGAACCATTAACATCGGGTCCGGTTCGGTTCCGGGTAATCGGGTACCCATTGACAGCCCTACTTTAAACCATTCTCGATTCAATACAAGTCATGTTTCATATCATGTTGATTTTAATATTTTTTGAAGATGAATCTGTTTTATTTTTCTTTCTTTTTTGTTTTGACAAGTAACTGATAATCATAGGTTGTCTTCAATCCGTGTTGTTCTTGGGTTAACATATATGCATCAATGATTCAATGGGTTTTATATATGTTTTGATGAAGTACTGAGTATCTAGAAAGGCAGGACCAATGGAAATTAGGGCATATGGTATTATTATTTTTTCTTGTTCCCAGTTGAATACAAGTGATTTTAGTATCTTTGTTTTATGGATACCGTAGAAATTAGAACAAATGTTAGTTTTCAAGGGTTGTTTTACTAGTTTAATCATGGGTTGTTTTACTAGTTTAATCATGGGTTGTTTTCAACCTGGGTTTACTTTGTTATATTTTTTTTTTCTTAATGTCATTTAGGTGTGTTCATTTTAGCCTTGAAATACATGCATCGTGAACAGTTTGTTTTTGTGTTCTTTTAGTGTGTTTCTTAGAATGGAAAATAGGAACATGTTGCTTTTGCTGTTAGGTTTAGCTAATGTTTTTCCAATATAAGCCTACCTGTGTTGTACATGTGGTGCTTTCGCTGTTAGGTTTAGTTACTATTTGGTTGAATTATCCATTTCGTTGTTACCATGGCTTACTTCTCGACATACCTACCAATACTATTCTAGATATTCACCTAAGCCAGCATTTTAATTCATTGCACAAAAGAAATTGAAAGATAAATAGCATATACTATTTGAAGTAGTTCAACACATGTATTGTTTTGTGAACTCTCTGTTAGAAGTTAATGAATATAAGCTCATATTCATTCCTTCGTTGTACGTACACAGTTTAGGTTATGGCAGAATACGAGAGTGATGCGTCAAAGTCGCATGGTCACGAAGGGGATGCTGAAAGTGAGTCTGAGTCACCTAGTGAAGCAAAACAAAGAAATGATAGTGATGAAAGCACAAAATCTGAAGGAGAGGATATGCCTACTGAAGAGGAACTCGTGATAGAAGAATTCAAAACTTTTGAAACTCTAGAGGATCTTGAAGAAGTAAAGCCTGCAATAAAGAGATCTAGGGGAATGACCAGATTGTTTAAGCTGCATCAAAGTTTTGATTTATATAGTGATGAGGAGCCACATCAGTTAAGCTTTGATGAGCATCAAAGAACCATAGGTGGTTATAGACCAGAATACAGCAGTTTCCTAGGCGACGTAGTCAGGAGACATGTTGGACTTCGTGAGTTAGAGTGGAAGAAAGTGAAACAGGAGACAAAAGATGAAATGTGGGATAAAATAAAGGCAAGCATCTACTCATTTCTACCACAAATGTTTGACATCTTTATTCATCATTTCTGTTGTCTAAATGTTACTAACAAGTCATTAAATGAAACCTTAGAAATACTATGACGTCGACGACTCCAGAAAGGGAAGAACGATGACTCATCTCGGTGAGCGACTCCGGGATTTCAGAAGGAAGTTGGCTGATAAATATATAGTTCCCTTTATGGATACGGAGCCGTTGGAGAACCTGGCGAAAAGAGTTCCCAAAAAATACAAAGAAATAGTGGACAAAGAATCATGGGCCAAGTTCGTGGAATATCGACTGTCCGAGGAATTCAAGGTTAGATAACTACACATTGCTGTATTTTTATCGTCGTTTTATATTGTGTTATTTTTCTAGTCTAATATACTGATGAGGTCTTTTATCTGCACTGCAAGTCTAAATCTGAGAAGGCAAAAAAGTCCAAGTCGCACTCCAAGTTTCCACACCGGTTAGGACGAGGAGGATACATTTACCTGAGAGAAAAATTGGTAAGTCCACTGTCTAGATTTACACCACAAAACCGGGCATGTCAGACACTGGTCAATTTATTTTCGGTTTCATTTTCCATGCTAGTTGTGTCTCATATATGCATGCAACCTGCCTCTTTCATATCATAATACTCATACTATACACTGTATTCTACCGTTGACACAAAAAAAGAAGCTTTGGAAAATAATGTATGTTTTACTGTCGGTATCATTATCCGTGTTTTCGGGTACACCCTTACGTTTCTTTCAAGTACTAGATCAAAGACAAAGTTATTACCAGCGATAAACATCCCGATCGCCATTATATGTGGATAAAGGCGCGCGAGGTAGGTGGAAAAATCCCAAAAGATGACTTTGAACTCGAGGAGGTAGCGGCCAAAATTGTAAGTAAAACAAAACTTCCAACTGCTCGTGTTTTTCACTAAAGTATACGCGCGATGTTTACACTTTTTTTTTAACACTCGGCACTGTGCATAGTCTGCGGCGCAAAAGAATGTCGAAGAGGGAGTTGAAAAGGTTGGTCCGAGAAAGGATATCCTGACAATTGCTTTGGGCGAAGAAAAAGGCACGCGTGTCAGAGGGATTGGCTCCGGAGTCACTAAAGGGAGATACTGGGGGGATTCCAAGCGACCAAGGAAATCCTCGAAAGAGAAGGATCAACTGAAGCTGCAGCTGAAAGAGAAGGATCAAGAAGTAGTGGTGATGAAAACAGTGATGCAGGAGGCAGCAGAAGCGTTTCTTTCCCAAGGAATTGCCTTACCCGAGTCTTTGTCTAATTTACTGAAAGATTCTAGAACAAAGGTAAGAGTATCTTCATTGACTAGATAGTGTTTTTATGAGACTGGATTTACTTTTTTATTAGATTGGCGCACAGTATCTAATGTTCGTCATCAATGTTCAACTTCGACACTTCAGGATACGACTCTATGTGTCCTGAACTCTTCCGAAGGAATTTCTGTAGAGAGCAATCCTCCCGGTGGATCTAATACTGGGGAGGTTTCAAATCCACTTCCTGACAAGACAGTGGCAGCTGGGAAATCTTTCAACGAGAGTTTGAAACGTACACACGAAAAGGAAAAAGGAGGAAGCTCAGAATCTGCTGGACCAAAGCAGGGAAATTTCGCTAAGTCCTCAGCGTCTCAATTGCCTACTCCGTATACGGCGGAACCTAGAAACAAGCTAATATGAGCAGTTAATACATGTTTCTTTTCCAATCCTTTAAAATCTATATTGTTTTGGTGTTTTCTATTATGTTGTTCATATGCCATGCATACCTGCAGGGTACGCCGTGCAACCTATATTCTGAAGGAAATACAAAAATTGTTGCTAGAGGCGAGGCTTTCATCACACAGGAAAGTGAGCAAACTGTTCAGGATGGTGGGGGAATGGCGCAGAAGATTAATTGCTATTTAGTGCAGGTTAATGAAGTGTTAGATGATGAACTCAGTTTACCCATACCCGATAACGGTTGTGATAATCTGGGAGAAGCGAAGGGCGCTTTCATCGACTGGCCAAAAGCTCAAATAGTCATCAGAACTAATGTTAGTTGCTTGCCTTGTTTGTCGTGGATTTCTATTTTTTATCTGTCTTCACATGACCAATGGATTCCAGTTAGGTTCGGGAATATATCTTGCAAGAATATTACATACTATGTATTACTGTATGGCTTGTTTGTCGTGGATTTCTTTTGTTATCTGTCTTCACATGACCAATGGATTCCAGTTAGGTTCGGGAGTAAATCTTGCAAGAATATTACATACTATGTATTACTGTATTGATGCAGACAACTAAATCAAGATCTGAGAACAACAAGAAGAGAAAGAAATCTCAACCTGAGCAAAACATGAAGAGAAAGGAGTCTCAATCTGGGCAGCACTGGGAGATGGTGAAGGCACATGAACAACGGCCGGGTTCTCAGATAACGAAGTCTCAACAAAGGAAACACAAGGACAAACCAGAGGCACAGGATCAACAGTTGGGTTCTGGGAGAAAGGAGTCTCAATCTGGGAAGCACAATAAGTTAGTGAAGGCACATGAACAACGACCGGGTTCTCAGACAACGGAGTCTCAATCAATGAAACACAAGGACAAACCAGAGCCACGGGATCAACAGTTGGGTTCTGGGAGAAAGGAGTCTCAGTCTGGGCAGCACAAAGAGACAACAAAGGCACAGGATCAACTGTTGGTTTCTCAGGGAATGGAGTTAAAGAAAAACAAGGAGAAAGCAATGGTACAATTTCAAAAATCGGGTTCTCAGACTAGTGAATCTCAATCCGCGAAACATATAAGGGTAAGTTTTTTTTTCTATATATACAGTCACTTGAGTATATTACTGTTGATGTTCATATGGCGTACATTTCTGCAGGGTATAAAATGCAAGGTCTGGTCAGGAGAGTCGGGTACTGGGGAAATCCTCGTTGCTAGAGGTAGAGCATTTAGAACAACGGGAAAAACTACATTACGTGCCAACGGTGACGAAGTTCCTTGCCACAATGTCGTCATTGAAGAAATTTTAATGCCTACTTACGTTTTACCGGTGCGAAATGGAAGTATTGAAAATTTAGAGGATGCTCTTGGAAAAACCATTGCTTGTCCAATGAGGCATGTCTCTATGGATGTAAGTTGCTATGGAACATGATTTTTACGTAAATTAGTTTTTGTTATTTTAGAATCCTGAATGTTACGCTGCATATGCTGGTACAGAGCAGGAATGAGAAGCAATCATCCCATGTTAAAACGCCTGAAGAGTCGTCAGCCAAAGTTGTAACGGCAGTGAATGGTGGAGTTTCTGGGACGCAACCACCAGCCAGTGTTGTCATGTCTTCGACGGAGGTAGTAATGGAAGACTCGCAAGTAGTGGAGGAACCAAAAGCTAATCAACATGAAGTCAGTCAAACAGCAGGTAATAAACCGTCAAGGGAGAGAACACAACATAACACTATACCGAATTTGAAAGCGATTTCTAAGCCTAGGGCTCGCAGGGTATATCTAACTCCAGACGGCAAACCAAAGAATACGAGGAACGTCGCTAGGGCGCTATCACAAGCAACTGCTGAACAACATTTGGAGTCTCCATCCAAAAAACTAAAGAAATAATGTTTTTAGATGACAAATGCATGGTCTGTAATATTTTCTTTTGCAAACTCCTAGAGCCGAGTTAAACAAACAAAAATTATTAATAATATGAATTTCCAGATTAAATTTAATTGCATGAATATTCCCCTGGATGACCCGTCCGGGTCGGCTGGTGTCGGTAAATAACCATTCTTATCACCCGACCCGGGAGCTGGCAAAAAACCGTTTACCCAGCCACGTGGATGGTTACAGAGGTATCAATCTAAACGGCTAAAATTCCATCATCTCCCGCAGATCTAGCGACACGTGTATGGCTCCAGATCCGAAATATTTCCAGGAAAATAACGGCTCAGATAATACCACGTGGACGGTGCAAAATGCATCTTTTCTGACGGCTGAGAATGCTTGTATCTGGACGGCTGATGTTCCATCATCAGAGAACAGTTTATTGACATCGTACGGTGGAACCCTGCTTCGGATATTGCATTCGCGTGTCTGTTATCAATATGCAGCTGCGGTATTAATGACGCCAAGAGTCTGAAAGGTACAGAACAGACACTTGGGACTAATATGTTGCGTCGTTTATATGATTTTTACGACGGTCCAAATGGATACCAAGAGACTGAAAGGTATCGAATAGACACTTCGGACAAATATTTGCGTCTTTTATATGATGTTTTACGACGGTTCAAATTATCCTAAGAGTCTGAAAGTGTATAGAATAGACACTTGTAATTATATTTTGCGTGTCCATGAACGGTTTTTACGACGGTTCGAATGGTACCAGGAGTCTGAAAGGTATACAACGGACACTCAGAATGATATTTTCACGTGTTTTAAATGACCTTTACGACGGTTCAAAATACTTCTGGAGTCTGAAAGGTATACAACGGACACTCAGAATGATATTATTGCGTGTTTTAGATGATCTTTACGACGGTTCAAAATACTTCTGGAGTCTGAAAGGTATACACCGGACACTCAGAATGATATTATTGCGTGTTTTAGATGATATTTACGACGGTTTGAGTGATTACAAGTGTCTAATGAGACCCGTATTGCCACTAGAATTGGGAAAATTTTCCATCACAGTGCGAGGGTGGTTGGGAAGGCCATATCCGTTAATCCTTATACTGACACACTTAAGCCAGAGTAGCGATAAGGGATATAAAACACGTCAACACTCGACACGCTCCGGCCATTTTTTTTGGAAGTGTCTGAATACATACGGACACTGTACAAAACCGTCTTAAATGCTCATTTGTGTACTAGTGAAGATAACGTGTAATTCGTCGTATAATCGTCGTAATCGTAATACAACTGCCCGGTAGCAGAGGGAAATGTAAAAGAGAGAGTTTCATACAATAATCATTATAAGAAATGACTAGCTAAATATCTACCTACTAATAACGGCAACGCCACCCAGATGATGACACGTGCCAAAACTAACCAACGGTAGTAAACTGTTAGACACACTAATCCGCTAACGCTAACCCACCAAGGAGGATAAGGGCTAACCATCTCTCTACTGACCCATTGGGTACATGACATTCCCCCCCCCCCCTTAAAAATATCCTTGTCCTCAAGGATGGGAAATAACGAGTAAACACATTGATGCAAACACAGCCGGCTCTCGAGCAGAACAAGAAAAATTGACTGAGCGAACCAGTACTCTACTTGGAACATCAACTACCACACCCAGGCCCAAATTGTTGAACTAGTCATCTGTACCCATTTAGAAGTGACAATGAACACAAACCCATTATCCTCATAGCCCATTTGCTGGTGAATTGCAATGTGACCATCTTCTGGAGCATCAGGTAATGAAACCCATAGAAAGACCAGATTCTGCAAAGCTTTTAGTTGCATCCTCTTCCATTTAATTGCACTCGAAACTGGCACTAACATAAACAAAACGCTTCCCTGATGCAAATTAATAACAGCTCCATTCATGTACACTGATACAAGGAAAATTGCAGTGCTAGCTTATATTCCATGTAGTGCTAATCTCCTACTTTCTGTAGTAAAAATAATCTCCACTAGCCTGGAATCAAGTGTAATCCGAATAATAGCAGTAGGGAGCAACCGCGGATAAGAAATCCTCCTGGTACTGAAAAGAACCAAATGAAGAGTATTACCTCTTGTTGTGCCAGTCCACCAAAAAGACAACATCAACTGCAGTATATTAGGATCCAGATTACCATACTTCACAACTTGGCGGTGCTGCACCTCACCTCTTATATCTCTGTTTGCAACTAACAATGCCAAAAATCCATAAATCCCTATATCAGTAACTCTGACTGTAGGACTAAGGCACCCATTGAGTGTGACAATTGGAACTGCCACCAGTTGTCCAAGAACCAGAGAGTCAATTAAGGGAAAGTTTATAACATACCAGGTGGTGATCAAGCATACAAAAGAGTGAAGGCTTATACAAATCCAGCTGGTATCTCCCAAACCACTGAATACAGTGGAGTTCAATCGAAATTTCCACCTTAGAAAACCGTGGAACCTTGTTACCACCTGAACATGTGGAGTAGTGGAAAACCATAATGCTGGAGAAAAACTTTGAATGGAAACCCACACATTACCAACACACCAGTTCATACTCCAGAAACTGGGAGAACAAATTTTGCATTTCCACTCTTGATGCACCAACTGATGTATAACATCCCTGGCTAGCACTGCCTCTATGTTGCTATCATTCACATCCATACTCCATTCAACAGATGAGAACAGTCGAAATTTCTATCTTAAGGAGTCCTTGAACTGTGATACTCTCATACCAACCTAACAAACATTCACAACTCTCCAAAATCCAATTGGAACTAACTTGAATTTCCACCTCAAGTATTCCAGCAATTGCATTAGCTCCTCCTGGGTGGCCAGACTACCCTTAGGCAGATGTGTAGGCAAGAAGAAACCCATTTTAGCTGAGAAATAAGATGCTCTAATGAGTGTAGCCAACTAACTACAATAGACAGAGAGTCCATGAGTGACTTTAGCTGCTGTATCAAGTGTATGAAATCCACTGTGATTTTTATAACTTTTTGCCAGAAGTATTGAAACAGCCACTGCATAAACAGCACAAAAACCAAACTTCACTGATCCAACATGGGTGCAGTATTGGAACATCAACTGTATCTCTTGGGCACATCTGAATTCTGCATTTCTATTAAAATGGTACCCAATACTGACCTGCAGTTTATCAATTCTTCTTTGTGTCAGTATCACAATCCCACTACCATTAGGTCCAACTCCATCAGCAACAACCAAAAACACATCTAGATATGCCCATAACAACCCAAACTGGAACTCATGGTGCCTAACAAACTCACAAACAGCTGTTCTACTGTTCTCCACCAACTTGCTAGGATCCTTATAAAAGAACATCATGGAGAACAAAATATATCTCAATCTCCCCAACTGAATATGATATAACACCCAGAAGAATACCCGTGTTGTGTAGAAGCTCAAAAAAGAAATAAGGCTCTCACAGGCCAGAGAACATGCTTTGCACATAACTGTTGAACCACCACCTTCCAAGGCAGTTCATAAAAGAGTAACAAAAAGAAACACCAGTAAGTAAATTCCAGCTCTCTCAGACCCTTCCACCAACAACTGACCATTATCATAGCTATTACCAGCTGCAACAGACACCTGGCAACTCATCAATTGAGGCTGGAAAGCACTAATTGAGCCAAAATATGGAACTGCAATCCCATGAAGTATAAGCTTCAGCTGTAACATGGACAAAACCACAGGTTTCCCCGAATAAGTAGTCATCAACAAACAGATAAGTAACCACCAGTGTATAAAATTTTTAGTGTGTATTATAGGACAACCAATCTCCAAAAACAGCTGATATGCAACCACCAACTGACCCTCATCATCATCATTTCCAGCCTCACTACACTTCCACACAAACATAATCCAAACTTCAAAATTAATTTTCCCACTGTTAATTTCCACAAGAAAGCTAGCAATTCTCTTCCAGTTATCAATCACTCCATCAAATGTGTGTAAACAAACAACAGAAAAGATCTCACACAACAAATTCTGGCTGATAGTATGTCATGTACTAATTGTACTAGGTACATTACATAGTATAATAACTTCTCATATAGACTGGACAATGAACAGGCAGTAAAACCAATAACTTCTTCTCAGAGAAAATATTCACATCATGAACATGCCAAATAGTAGGAGAATGTAAAGACCAAAAATCTAGTTGGTACCTAAAACTAGGATGTGAAAATATGAATAATGGCTCAGAAAAATTTGATGGTATAATTTCATCTTTACCTCTATCAAATATGCTATGAGAAGAGTTAAAAATACTGAAAATACACTCACTAGAACTGATGCCATTCTGCATAATAATGAACTGATTTGATCTGGTGAGGCTATTATAAGAAGATGTAGCCAGTGAATTAACCTCAACAATTCCAGAATTAGAAGATTGATAACAATTACGATGAATTAGATCAGTGTGTCTGAGTACTCTTGGTGAAACTTCTCTGTATAAAACCTCTTCTTCATGAACATGAGCAGAATTTGATGTAACCAAAAATGAAGAAATGGATTGAAATTGAGAACGCAAATAGCGGATGAATCCTTCTTAACTTCGTCAACGTCAATAGAGAGCAATTTTTCGACGGCTAAATCAGCTTTAGTAAAATTTGTAGAAGGTAAGGTAACAGAATCACCGTCATCATCGTTATCTTCAACTAAATTTGTAGAAACTTCCTCAGAAACACTGTCGTCACTGGTGTTTGAATTCGACTCCAAAACGTCAATTGATTCTTCCTCGTTGGTGTATTTGGTGAAACCTTCATGAATTTGGTCCTCCGGTAGACCTAATTCCTGATTATCTCCTTCGAACAAAACTTTAGAAGAAAAAATTTCTTCAAAGAAAAAGGACGGAATCGATTCACAAACAGGATTTTCTTCATTAGCTTTGATAAAACGTTTTCGAGCTCTACCAAAATATCTCAGATTATACATCTCCACCCATTTCTTCTCTGCTCTCTGTACTAATTTGGACCATTTACGGAAACGAGAGTTCCGAATTGCACAAGTAGAAACTCTCCAAATTTCGTACCATCTTCTGCAATTATACTAATCTTCCTCTGCTAATCTTAATAATTTCTTTGCTGGTACCAATTTACCGCTCAATTTTACCCACTTTTCCTTCTCTTGATTTTTTTTTTAGCAAATTCTCCCATGGATGTAGCAAGCTCTAGATACCAATTGTACTGTACCAGTACAAATCAGAATATCAATTCGTAAGATAACGTCGTAATTCGTCGTATAACCTTCGTAATCGTAATACAACTGCTCGGTAGCAGAGGGAAATGTAAAAGAGAGTTTCATACAATAATCATGATGAGAAATGAAATACAGACTCTAGCTAAATATCTACCTACTACTAACGACAACGCCACCCAGATGATGACACATGGCAAAACTAACCAACGGTAGTAAACTGTTAGACACACTAAACCGCTAACGCTAACCCACCAAGGAGGATAAGGGCTAACCATATCTTTACTAACCCATTGGGTACATGCCATTCTTTTTCTCCTAAATCTTGTAATTGTTTTGATTGTCATCTCTGAAACAGAAACAAGAACAGATTTGCCAACTCTATGCACTTGTTCCCCTGTTTGTTTAGGTAGAATATCTGTTGATGTTTTCAATTTCGTGAATGGTTGTTGGATGCAAACTAATTAAATCTAGTATTGACTTGTCGTAGCAGCAAACAATATATGCAGGCTTAGTGTGGAACCATGGGCAGCATTGGTGATGGGTATATTGGCTGGTTTATTACCATGGTACACTATGCATGTTGTATACTCTCCGGCATCTTTGCCGAACCAAGTTACTTGAAAATGTATATGAACTAGAAAAAATCCATAGATCAGGGCTGGTTTATACTTTCCGGGGTACGAGTTACTCGGAGGAGCCTTCGTTTTTTTAAAATCCATAGATTGGAATGTTTGTATCATATTTAAATTGAAGTTTAAGTTCAGGTCATGTCTGTTCTTCAGAGTTCAAAACCCACTTTGAATAACCACACTCAGTCTCAGACCCTTTCACTTCATCATGTGGTATACTAGGATTATTTATATCTTACAGTTTGTACTAAAATAGTAGTATGACTGATGCTAAGTAGCGGTACAATACCTTAACCGTCAAAATATTTTAGTGCTGGCCTTGTCAACGGTACCAGCCTCTTGCGCATCTAGTCCTGTTTGTAGTCATTAAAAAATGCAGTTCCTTACTTTGTCCAATTGCTTCCCGTAGTCTCATACAAACGGAGAGGGAATGTACTGGGATCCTTTCCCTCAGAGATGTTTGAAGGGATGCTGGAATAACTCTTACATGGAGTTAATTCTCTTTAAAGAATTTGCTCAGAGAAGTATCATCTATGATGTTATATTAAATAAAATATTGTCTGCAATCTCATTTGAAGTTTTGAACTATAAATTTGAGAGTTTACAATGAGCAGGATTGTTCTTGGTCTGGTAACCCAGGTCCGGGATTTGCACCTAGAAAAAAAGCTTCTTGTTTAATAAACTATGTGATGTTGTTTGATCCAGAGTCATTGCAGCAATACACAACCACTTGAACCGAGTTAGTAGTTAGCACTTTTTTTTTTCTTCTTTGAATGTACTGACGGGATTTATGCTAGGCTTGTTTTTGTGACTCTCATTTTTTTTAGGTTCTTGTTATGTTTACTATGGAATTTTGTTTTTAATTCATATTCTGGTGTAACAATAGCGAAACAACTCGTCTGAAATTTATATGTGTGCATTATAAACATGGAGTGGTATAAAAACAAGAAAAAAAAGATATTTTAACTTCTGACCTTTATATTGCCAAACTTGCTTATTGACTTTTTAACTTATAAATCAGGTGGTTGCCAAACTAACTTTTTGACTTTTTAACTTTTCAGAAGTAACTTCTAAAAATTCAGAAGCACTTCTGCTTCTGGTATCCAAACAATAAGGATTCTGAGTGTTCAAAAGTTCATGCAAAGACCATATGCTCACCCGTACTCGGAAAGGCCCATCTCTAACAATTGGGCTTGGGTTGGTACGTTTGACTTAGGTTGTTGCTAGCCAGGGTTGCAGTCCTTGAGCAGGATAAGTTCCTCCACTAATAATCGGATATTCGTCCCTTAAAAGAGAGAGATACGCATTAGGGTTTCACAAAAGTCGATCTTCTCCTCCTTCTTCGTTATCTTTTTTGATAAAGAGCTCTGCAAGTAATTGTTCTGTATTCTGCTCGTTGATCATGGCTACGGAGTGTATAACCGAGTTTCCTCATAATCATATGGATCGCCGCCCTCGTAAAAGACCAAGATTGTTAGGTTGGGATGTCCTTCCTTCTGCGACGTCTGAGGTAGTTTTTTGTTTTTTTTTTAGGGAATTTCTCTATTTTTATTAATCATCATCAACTGAAAGAAGCTTACAAGAATTGGATGGGAGCCTGACAACAAGCTGAGCTCCAATTGAATTTTTTTTTTTTTTTTGTTTAAAATTGAAAATTTCATTGTTAGTTTACATAGATCTGAAGTCCTTTTTGTAGATCTTTTTTTTCTCTCGTTTCTAAGAATTAAATTTTTTTATTTGTTTTAGGATCGTTTTTGGTTTGAGTTTCGCTCCTTCCACTTTAATTTTCATATTTTTGGTTCATATAATTTTATTTTTTAATTTTATTCCTATTTAATTTAAGTATGTCGTTTGAATTAAATTTGCATTCCACATTCATAGAATTGTAGAAAGGTTGCTTAATAATAACCTAGAATTATGTGATGTTCTTGCAAATTTTACTTGTGGTTAAATTTGTAAATGGAAGGGAATACGATAGAAGAACTGACTACAAAGGGGTGAGATTTTTTAAATATGTTTGTTTGTTTAAGAAGAATATGAATGGATGGATGTGTGTAGGCTCAGATAGGATTAATATGTGCGCAAGAAGTTGGAAATGTTACGAGCTTTGTTCCATCAGACCACACTACTAGTTCATCTCTATTTGGAAAGGGTGTTGTTCGAAATGGTTCTCCCCCATGGAGAGATGATGATAAAGATGGACATTACGTGTTTGCAATTGGAGATAATTTAACTTCCCGCTGTAATTACACTGTCCAACCATTGCACGCTATAAGAGCATAAATTGTTTATGATTACTAATTGTATGTATTAATATCTTTTCCATTCCTATACTCAAATGTTGTGTTTCTTTTCTTACAGATAAGATCCACAGCAAGATGGGAGAAGGTCAGTCTTGACACTTGCAACTATAAGTGATTGTTTTTTATATATATAATGGTTTCTTTATTTTTTTTCTTTTAGTTAGATTGTTTGTAGCATTTTCAAAGAAAGGTTACTGTTTTGTGCTTCTTAGCCGTGTATTTATCGTTATTTTGTTTTGTTCCCCTTGTGTCCAGGAACCTTTGGGCAGGTTTTAGAATGTTGGGATAAAGAAAGGAATGAAATGGTGGCTGTCAAAATCATCCGTTCTATTAAGAAGTATCGTGAGGCAGCAATGATAGAAGTTGATGTTCTTGAGAAGCTTGCCAGACATGGTAAAAATGGGATCAAGTGCGTAATTTTCTTGAGCAGATTGTTGTCTTTTCATCTTATGATTCTTATGTGTCGTAGTTCACATTTTTGGTATTAAGAGATACTCTGGATAAGCTGTTATTATTCTTTGCAGTTGTGTGCAAATACGTAGCTGGTTTGACTACCGTAACCATATATGTATTGTAAGTATATGATTGGTAGATTGCTTTCCCAGTGCCACATATCTTTACGAGGGTTAAGAGTGTTAAAACATGTATGGGTTTAAATGGTTTGAACAGGTATTTGAGAAGCTTGGTCCAAGCTTATACGATTTTCTCCGGAAAAACAATTATCGCTCATTTCCTATTGATCTAGTCCGTGAACTTGGAAGACAGCTTTTGGAATCTATAGCATGTGTGTAGTAAAATTTTGCTGGTTCAAGTTAATTTTATCTTTTCAAGTTTAGTCATAATAGTTCAATTAAGATTCTGATTCTGTTCTGAGGTTGCGTGTCTGCCTGCTACTGGATTTTTTGTTTCTAGTTAATTAATGTTCTAGATTTAGTCACTTCTATTGGTTAAATGAATGCTTAATTCTCACCTCTCTATTCTTACAGTTATGCATGATTTGCATCTTGTCCATACCGACTTGAAGCCTGAGAATATACTTCTTGTCTCGCCAGAGTATGTAAAGGTCCCCGACTTGAAGGTAAATTGTTTAGCATATTTTATGTTGTACTTTTTCTAATCTCTCTGGAACAAATTTCTCTTTAACAAAAATAGTACTTGGATATGTGCTCGTGTCTCACTACCCTTATTTATGTTTCTCAATGTCTAATTGTCCTTCTTGCACTTTGTATCAAAAGGTTTCTTCTCGATCACCCAAAGACGGATCCTACTACAAGAGGTTGCCAAAATCAAGCGCTATCAAGGTTATTGATTTTGGCAGTGCAACTTATGATCGTCGTGATCACAGTTACATTGTATCAACACGACATTACCGTGCTCCTGAGGTTATTCTTGGTTAGTTACTTACACTTCTAGTCATATGCATGTCCTCTATCAAATCTTTTAGGTTGCCATATTTAGCTACTAGCTTCTGTTTTTGACCGTTTATTTTGGTCTTTGCAGGACTTGGATGGAGTTACCCTTGCGATATTTGGAGTGTTGGTTGTATCTTAATCGAGCTCTGCTCGGTAGGTTTATTCTCTTGCTGCCACTTGATTCAAAAATTATCACAATTTTTTGTATGAAGAGTATGAAGAAGCTGTAACACATGCTTTTGTAGGGAGAGACATTGTTTAAGACGCATGAAAATTTAGAGCACCTGGCCATGATGGAGAGGGTGTTGGGGTCTATTCCAAGTCACATGTTGAAGAGAGTTGGGTATGTGATTACACCTGTTTAAGGTTTATCTTGTTGTTAGTTATTTTGAAATGTTCCATCTGGTAGCTTATCTATTAGATTTTTCTTCAGATATCATGCCGAGAAATACATAAGAAAAGGAAGGTTAATTTGGCCAGAGGGTGCGACATCCAGGGAAAGCATTAAAGCTGTTTCGAAGTTGCCTCGTTTACCGGTATGTGCTGAATTTTTTCGTTTAGGAAGTTGTATAACATATATTTGGTGAATTTTGGAGTGATTTATAAGTCTGTTTAATGTGCAGAACCTAGTGATGGATCATGTTGACCACTCGGCTGGTGATCTAATAGGACTGCTGCAAGGTCTCCTCACATTTGATCCTGTGGATAGAATGACTGCTCGAGAAGCGCTGAGGCACCCTTTCTTCACACGAGAGCGTCAAAGAAGATCTTAACCTGTTAACAATGAAGTCAACCAATGTACTAATATATACCTTGTACTTGGAACTTATTTTGTATCAATTGTATTTGTTTCCAAGGATTCAGTGTCCACATTTCATGGATAAATGTATCAATTGTATTTAGTGTCCACATTTCATGAATAACTATTGTATTTTATATCTCTAGGTTGGAAATATTCAGAACTAGAGATATTTCACAAAGGACTGTTGCATCCATTGCCAATTGGCTGGTTCGAGGAAGAGATGAAAAAGTGAAGATAAGCATCTTAATAATTCCCATTCGCCATCATGGATAACCTAGATAGGACTAGGACTATTCCAATGAGCATCCAATCCATTGCCAGGCCAATTGGCTCGAGGAAGGGATGAAACAGTGGAGATAAGCAAGCATCTTGATTGCCATGATGGATAACCTTTTGTAAATCAAATTAGAGTCGTGATACAGGGGCTTCGAGAAAAGTGAAGCCCCTTCCTCCCACTTGGTCTCCACATAGCCATTTGAAAAATCAAAAAAAAAAAAGTGATGTTTTTTTCTGCCTATAATCCCCAACAAAAATGCAAAAAAGTGGAAGATTTGATATTTTTTTCTTCTTCTCAGAAGCAACTTACGGCTAGTATTCATGGCCGTAACTACGAATTTCGGCTTGAAATACTGGCCGTAAGAAGCAACTTACGACCTATAACGCAAGCCGTAACACGTATCTACGGTTGGTTTGGATTAATGTTTCAACCGTAAGTAAAACTTATGGCTTATTGTTCTTCATAAAACGGCCGTAAGACTTACGGTTTAAAAATTAAAGTACCATACAACCGTAATCAGATTACTTATGGCTGAATATATAGTAGAACCTCTATATAAGAATATCCTGATCACAAAAAAATATTCTTATATAAGTTATTCTTATATGGAGGTCTACCCTGAAAAGTTCAAATATTTTTCGCTTTACATATACCTGGAAATATAAAACTCAATTCTTCAAATACTAATCAATACCTTGGTAATACAAATAATAATCAATTTTTGTTTAGTAGCACAAAACTCTAACAATTGCACCAAAAATTGGCAAGCAAAACTATATGAGTGAAGCTTTTTGTATTAGTTGTGGAAGAACAAACATTTAATCCATTATGAAGCAAAAGGATCTTACAAAATGGTTACACGAATCTCTACATCTTAAACTTTAATGTATGACAAGGCCTATATTATCTATTCCCTCCGTTTGTTTATTTTAGTCCTAATTGACAAAGTCAAGATATTAAGGAGACCAAGAGATTTCCCAAAGTATCCTTGAATTATTACCAAATTGACTAGTATTACAAAATTTTATTAAGTTTAGCTTTAATGGGTAATAATGAAATAGGTAATGAAATCAAAAACAAAAATGCAAACAAGATAAAAATAAAATTATTTTTTAACACTTGGACAACTAAAAATAGAATGAAGGATATTTTGTTTCCTTGTTATACAAATATGATTTAAGATTTTATATATTAGGTCCCACGAAAAATATTTTATGAGATAAAAAATTAGGGTTATACTTGAGAGTTTTAGGGGAAAATATGTCTATAAACAGAAATAGGATATAATAAAAAACATATGAAATTAGAAATTAGGACTGAAATAAAAAAACAGAGGGAGTACATTTTAATGTAAATTATTCATATATGGAGGTAGGTTCCTTAAGACGGGACCAGAAAAAATATGACTAATTCCAATATGGAGTTTATTCTTATACAAGGGATTTGCCCGTGCCGCAGACGACACGGA
>JAJJMA010026901.1:0-13388 GCA_023529015.1 Papaver nudicaule
TGATATCCTTGGTAACTAACAGATATTTCACCGAAGTCTTTTCACACCAAGAGCGAGGTTATTAAGTTTACTTAGGCAATAAACACCTCGAGATATCGATCAAGGTTTCAAACCTAAACTCCCGAAAGAGCAACCTTGTCGTCCCAGTTGGAATCAAGCAAATAGCTGTAGCAAGTACGATATGATATGACCGTGAAGGACGATGTACCTGCAAAGAACAAATCCAATAACAATGATCTTGATTCCACTCAATATCTATAGGTTAGACACACAAACCGAAAATGGCTTGCTGACAAATCCAGGTTAATAGATAAAGAGTATGTTCTAATCACAACGATCTTGAGTGGCCTTATATCAGAAGAGAAGGACAATAAAATAAACAAGATCGTTAGGTTTGACAGGCGTGATAGAATATAACACAAGTACAATACAAAAAAGACTAGTAAACATAAACTAGTTTCCCGTAAGAGGTACTTCTAGGCTTCTCGATCCCAAGAGAAGACTTTCACGCAATTCTAGACCGAGAGCAAAAGCTCAAAGGTAACTGAAAAGAAAAGCGTCAACACAAGCTTACAATTCCGAAGAAGAGCTTGGTTAGAGGGATAAAGCTTTCAGGAGAGGTACCACTCCTATTTACATTGACTAAGGCTTTAGCTTTCAAATGAGGCAAAGTTAATTTCGGAAATTCCACAAAGCACATTTACATAATAATTCCGAAATTCCCCATTTAGTCTCATAGCTTTTAATGAGAACTAATACTCTAGCATTTTACATTTAAGAAAAATATATTCCATAAAGAAAATATATTTTCGAAAGATGTTTAGCCAAGAGCAATCAAAGCAAATAATATCTTAAGGTATATTTGGATATTTCTTTTTAATTCGAAATATGGTGCTTACCAAATATGATCCCTGGGAAAGATCTCAATTCGAAAACGTGTCCTTAGTTTCGAAAATCTTCTTAGGTATTATTACTTCCAAATGTCGTCACCAGCTTTAATAATGTCGACATTACTTCCTTGGTATTGCTGGGCTAACCAGACGAACCTAGGTGGAAGTGGGATTTGGTCCAACGTGGTTCAACGTTCCGCATAAACGTATCATAACAAACATGGACAAAGCCTTGTGTGTTAAGCTTAAGTGAACAAATTGGTTCAGACGTTCCGAATCACACAAATAGATATACCATTGGAAGTACGATGCGAGATTCCACGAGTAACTAGCAAAATGTTAAATCTCCTGAATTCTTGATTCCAATATAGATGTCACGTTAATGATATCCAAGAATTCAAATCAAAACATCAAATGAATAATCAAATGAATATTTGATCAAGTAGTAAAGCATACGAAGATTTAATCACGTACAGTATTGATCCGAAAGCATGTCCACTAACTAGAGCGATTAACCATATTTCAGATGATGACTCAATCCCACTTAGTTGTACATTGAAGATGAACGAATTCAAACTTCAAACCGAGAATATCAAACTCATTAATTCGTTGAAGCACAAATCAAAAGGATAGAGTTTGAACTTCGAAGGTACGCATTCTGAGTCAACCATATTAAGGTTTCGAAACGTACATCAGTTTTGGCAGAAACCAAATTAAGGTTTCAGAACCTAAAGTTCATTATATGACCAGAACCATGTTTAGGTTCCCAAATCAAGTTTTCATATAGCGAAACCTAAAGCTTGGTTTCAAAATCTAGATTCTGTTTAACAAAACCTTGGTTAAGGTTTCGAAACAAGAAACACATATTAAATTCTTCACAAATGTTTGGTGTCGAACTTGAGATTCCATGTGGTCGAGAACCGTTTCAGCATCACACCTTTTGAGCCTCGACGCACATGAATATATTTCCCGGTTCACATAAACCTTTAGGAAACCCCAGGGTCTTTTCGACCTTTTAGGTCTCACGTGGTCAAGACACATTGGCCTCGATTCTCAAGTCACTGTAAGCCACACAAACATAGTTACGAATCTGTTATATCTCATTGGTCACAATATTTTAGTTTCGGACCAATAGCTTATGAATGCAAAAACCAGATTATGGTTTCGAAATCAACGTTAGTTTACCAAAACCTACATTGAGGTTTCGAACATTGAAAATTCATAAGTTGAGATACACAAATATGGTTTCGGAATCCAGAAGTGAGATATGGTATACAAGATGTTCATATGCAAAATCAAATGAATGATTCAGAACTTCAGAGTTCAGAGCCAAACCACGACATCGTATTCGAATCTCAGAAACAACAGTATTTCGAGTCTACACAACATAAGTGTGAGTCACGATCTCTCTTACATTGGCTCATATAAATATATGCAATCAATCCGACAGAGCCAGACTAGGTAAGAAGAGACACAATACTGTGATGGATCAAATCTCGTAGTACTACCGAGATAACATCACATTGCTATATCCAACTCGAAAAGGTTTTAGGAAAAACCTTTATATTAACTTAGAGACGGAGAAGAAAAGAAAGCTCTAAGCAATATTGGAACGTCATAACTACAACACTAATACCACAAGTGGTAAAGCGAAGTTATCATAAGACACACTGATCACAAGTGATCAAGTCATAACGTAAAGCTCAAGCTGAGAGTTATGTTTATGTCTTTTGTAGCACAAGTGTAAAAGATAATGGAATCGCGTTATTTAGATTCACTAATCTGTTGAATGATTAAGCCGGATGTCTTCGTTTGATCTTCAGTCTTTCTTCAACTCTTCAACCAGTGATTGTAAATCCTACCAAAATCTTCCACAACCTAAAGCTAACTCTCTCACATGACTTCACCTAAATGTGTGTTGTTTAGCGGTCGAGTTTTGATCACTAAAGTTGACAACTAAGCTTGACATACTAACACTTAGTGAGGTTGACCGAGCCATGCTCTAACAAGCTCTACTAAGATACTTAGTTTAGATAAAACTAAAAAACTCGACAAAACATAACAATCATCCATGTTTGAGCTGCTAAAGCAATGCAAATTATCATGTTTATTCTTCAGATTGGTAATCACATGCTTGACATCACTGGGAAGGCAAATTTTGTTGAGATTCCTATCTTTTGTCAAATTTAAAGCTTCAAATTAACACTGTTATACTTTCTGCCTCTTTGGCGTTCCTTACTACCTTTAACTTTTTTGCAACCGTTAAACCTGCCTGCAATATCAGAGATATAAATCCCAATCCCAATCCCAATCCCTATCCCCATCTTTTTAAAGATAACATCAAATAAAGCATCATTATAAACTATACGAAAAATCAGTGGGCAGATCATCAAAAGAAACATTCACAGATATATGCTGGAGGAGTATAAACAAGCCGTGAATTGTTGACCCTAAATGAATCAGAAGTCTCTTGGGCCAGTTTAGAAACAAATCTCATAGTACTTTGGTGATGAAGGGTTTTTGTCTTGAAACACTTTATTGCCTCGTTCTTTCCATATGCATTGTGGGTGCCATATTTCATATGTCTCCCTTAAGAGAGTAGAGCCACCGCAAGACTAGAGAAGAACGTGCACCATCACGGAGCCACCAACGTAGGACAAATAGTCATACGCTCTCCGTTGCATGGAGTAAGCCCTAATGTAACCGACATGGTCAGTTGTAATAACTTATAGCCTAGTAGTATTGGATCACTGAGGGCAAGCCCTCAGTGATCTTTATAAATAAGGTCTCTCTTCCCTTAAGAGAGAGATATCGAACTTTTGTTGGTGTTTTTGCCTTGGGCATAGACCCCCTCTGCGATTCCATTGGAGAGTGTCTCTTGATACCAACTAGTGCACATGAGTATAAATAACTCGAGGTAGTTGAGCCTAGTAAATTTATAACAATTACATGCACCAAGCAGTTGTCAAGATGAATGTTTGTATAATATAGCGCCTCTGACAGTTTATGACCATTTCCTTATCCAGCCTTGAACTGTGATGTTAGTACCTGAATATTGAAGAACAACAGCTGTCGTCCATCACTCGGCTAGGCATATATAAGGTGAGCTCGAGCTATTTGAAAGGGTTGGATTTTTGTTAAGTGTAGAGTCATAATTGGAGAAAGGGTCTAGGTTAGTATTTTCTCCATGATGCCTTAGTGTATATTTCGTGATGTATCAGTAGAGAAACACCCCTGATATCAATGAATAACAAGCTTTATTTTACTGTCTATGATTATACCTTCTTTGCATGGTTTGATAAATCCTATCGTATAGTGTTCTTGTTCTCGAGTTACTCTTAATCCTATGGTTTCGATGATTCTCCTCATGGCTGTGGAGTACAAAGTCCTTAAGAAGATTTTGTACCTACACAGTTTGGCGCTAGAAACAGGGACTGATTAAAACAACTTAGGTTTGCCTGAGCTTTGTTGGTTTTCAAAAGTTTTTGGATTTTTTTTAGGGTTTATCAAGTTTTCCTATTATGTTTCAAAATTTTATGCTCCAACACCTTGAGTATCTAAAAAATTTCGAGCTTTAGAATACTTAAGAATCTCGAGCAAATTACCATAATAATGGATTAATGTTCTTCAAGGAATCTTAGCTTTGAGGCACAAAGATCTATCAAGATCTATCAAGATCCAAAATCTTTTGAAACAACCATGGATTTTCGACCTAGAGTTCGATACTATGGTTTTCGAAAGATACCCTCACATGTAGTACGTGTCGTATAAACATGCCTAGGGTTACTTCCGTATTTATACAATGGTTATGATAGGAAGCTATTTTCACCATTCTCGGTTATACAATGTCTAACTTGGAAAAATTGAGAAGACTGATTTACGAGAACCATCGCTTTAGGAATACAGATCTAGGGAAATTAGGATTTATCCAGAGAAATGGTCGGCAAATTGTAATTAAAGGAACACTACTGGGTCGTACAAAGTAAACTCAGCAGAAAAACCTCATATGTCAGGATTAGTTACAACCAGTAGAATATATGTTTGACCTTTAGGACACAAGGGACAACTATGGACCTCACTTGTCGGCTACGTGATGCAAGGTCACTGTCACCAATGCAGAACGCCGATGACACATAGCGATATGAAACTGCAAAGTGGAACAACATTGCGTCCAGTATACTGCTATTCGATTATCCATACAAGAAAAAGCGTCAGTTTGCGGAGCGGCATGGCCTGGAGGATATACAAAAGAGATTCCCAGGGAAAGGAGATATTGATAGTCGAGGAGACAAGGAAATTCAAACCCTGGCAATTTGAGCCGGTATTCTTCTCGCCAGAGGAGGTTCCCGAGGATGGGTCAAGAAACCAACCGCTAGTAATTACTACATTCGTCAACAAGGAACTAATTCCTAAGATATTAATTGATCCAGGGAATTCTGTGGATATCCTCTTCGGAATGGCTTACAGGAAATTCTTCAGCAACACATCAATGGCACCATCAGATTACACAATATACGGGTTCAACGACAGAGCGTCAAAGCCAAAAGGAGAGGTGTCACTGCTAGTATGCGTGGGGTCGATGACACTACACACAACATTTTGCGTATTGGATATTGAGTCACCATATAATGCTATCTTAGGGCGAACATGGATACACGGACTCCTGGGAGTGGCATCGACATTACACCAAAGGTTCAAGTTTCCAACCCCTTCGGGCATAGAAGAAATAGTCGGAGATGCTTTAGAATCAAGAATCTGTCACGAGAAGGATATCGAGCAGAGGCAGTATGCGAGACGTAATCAAAAGGAGCGGCGAAGACAGGAAAAAAGGGAAGAAGCCGAGAAAGAATCAACCAGGTTATCCGAGGAGACAACAAGGCAATTGCAAAGGAAGCTCCAAAGGATCCAAGCCCAATGAGTGAGGACACTCCAAATTTTACACCCACTGTACGAGTAGAAAATCTGCATAGGTATATAAGGTACCACAACCATCAGATCTACTCATACATACAGTTATTTAACATGATTCAGTGGTACGAAGATCCTAAGAACAGTACCGAAGATATACAAAAGACAATAATCAAAGGCTAAATGTATAAAGATTTGTATGTATTTCAGTGTTGTAACTACATGGATTATAACCCTAAGGAGCCAGAGGAGATACAGACCTAATCCCACTCTTGCCGCTTAGGTTTTTTACCCAAAAGAATACAACCCTTACAAAGTTTTCCAAGCTCGCCTT
Source organism: Papaver nudicaule (assembly GCA_023529015.1). Taxonomy (NCBI): domain Eukaryota; kingdom Viridiplantae; phylum Streptophyta; class Magnoliopsida; order Ranunculales; family Papaveraceae; genus Papaver; species Papaver nudicaule. The sequence goes on from JAJJMA010026901.1 coordinate 6,133, forward strand.
ATATAGGCCGAGCTTGGGTGGTTTACAGCTAATAAGACAAGAGACTCAATCGTGGTGGTGTCAGTCCTTGTCGAGTAAGGCGGTTCCTTCGGTGGTGCTCCGAAGATGGCTCTGGGGCTTCGGTCTCATGATGCGGTCCGAATCTCTTTTCGTCCGAGTCTTCACTCGTCGTGTTTTGTCTCGTTCCTCTTTGGTTTGGACCGAGGCTTCGTTGCTGGTTCCCCTGGAGTAGTTTTGACTTCTTGGATTTACGACACGTGTCCCGAGGGGTTTTACCCTCCACAGTTTGCCTCTTTCCTTTCCTTGTATCGAAGATGCGAGGAGAGGAAATTTCTCTTTTGGCCACCTCCTTCTTATCAAGTATCTCCACTACTTGCCAGGTGCGAATTTTTCGACACGTTCTTCCTAAGCTCGAGGATTTCGCGGCTTTTTACCTTCTGACTGGTAGTGCCGGTTTCTCTTTCACTATTTAAGTTTCGGTTCTCCCTCTAAAAATTCTTTAGCCCTTTCGTATTCACTTTCTTGGCGCCGGCGTTCTTCTTCCGTGGAACCTCTTCAATTTACATCTTTATATCCGGCGCTCTATCCGTTCTTTTCTCCTTGACCCATTGTTTTAATCTTCCTTTTCTTCTGTAAAGTTGATTTCTTTTGAACATTCCCCTCCTTCCTTTTCTCTGCTCTAGATTGCCTCTGCTACTTCCGTCTGCCGGCGATATTATCTTTTCTTTTCTGTGTTTTCTTTTCCTATGTCAACTTCTTCTATGGTTGAAGCCCTTCTTTTGAGGATGAATGGTGTGGATTTTGATGAAAGGGGCTTTCAGATTGAGTCCGTTAATTCTCCCAGATTGACTCCAGAACTGGTCGAGGAGTATCAATGCAGCGAAGACAAACTTTTGGTGACATTTCATCAAATGTCTGCAGGGTTGCTTTTTCCTCTTTACAAGTCTTCGAATCCTTTGTTTCTTCAAATCCTTTGTTCTCTTCCTAAACCTCGAGGAGTGATGCAACTCACTTGCAGCTCTATTTACCTTATCAATCAGTGGGTTCTTAATTCTGAAAATAATTCCCCTGCCGGATCCACAACGAAGTTCTACTTTACTGCCAAGAATTTATTTAAACACTACGAGCCCTTTTTAACCCTAGACAACGAGTTAGCTCCTTGGGGGGTTAGCTTTCGAACTGTGGAAGGCAGCGAGAATATGTCCTCCCCGAATCCTTTAAATATTCAATGGACGAAGACTGGTACTCGGAACCTATACTCCTCAAAGGTCCCCTACTCCGAGGCTGGAAGGACTCTGGCCGATTCTTTGTTCGGACCGAGTTCGATGCAGGGCATGAGTTTCAGACTCATCACTTGTTCTCCATACACTTTTCTGACGAGGACAAAGGGTTGTCTCGCTCATTTTTGGGAAAGGGCAAGGGTGTTCTCGTGGAGCCCTCGAGTAATTTGAAGCGTCCTCGGGCAGATGAGGAGACTATGCAGCAGGTAACAAATACTTTCTTTCGTTCTTTTCTGAAGTATTCATACTTTCCACTGTTTGTTTCCTGAGAAAGACGAATCCTTATCTGCAGGGACAACCCTTAGGTGACCTGAACCTTAGTCATGATCTGATGAATTTTGACTATGGGGGAAATTCAGGAGTTTCTCGGCCGCTGAAAAAAGAAAACACACTTTGTCTAAATTTGTTGATCAATTGTCCAATACTTAGAAGTTAAGTAAGACCGAAATCTCCTGAAGCTGTAGACCTAACTTCCTAGACGTCTGAGAGAACCAATCCAGTACACACACTAAAGCAAACAGGAATCATACTCATCTACTTGTAAGGTAATATTCTAACCACTAGAATACGTATCTTCATTAGCGCCCACCGGTGTCTTAAAACTTAATTTTGCAGAGATATTTTTGTTTAAAATTTAGATTTCAAAAAAGAACTTACGAGATTTTGAAAAAATTTCAATGAAAATGATTTCTGAAGTAAAAAACATGATTTAAAACTCTAGATCTAGCTATTTCAGTAAGAAAATTGTTTCCAAATAATAGATCTAGAAAGATTAAAAGAAAGATTTGATTTATTAGCTCAATTTTGATTGATCTCACGAATTACTACGATGATCATGTCAAAAACAGAGTTTATAATATACATTTACTCGAGTTTACATAACATTCTACTCTCTAATTCTTTTTTACGAGAAAACAATGATGATGAACGCAAAAGACGATGATTCAGAAAACTACGAAACTCATTTCATAATGTGTTTTTTCTTTTTGATTTCTTGAAAATCGCCGGTAAAGCAAAAAAGTATCAGGGAAGTTTTGTAGTTATTCAATGAATTTAAGAATTCTAGTTAGTATATCGTTATAATTAGAATGAATCATATAAACAGATCTTCATGATTAAATTTACGTTTGAAATGCATGATCAAGCTTTTGGATCTGAATATGATAAACGACTTCAGCTAACTGAAGATGAGATCTACCAAAAATATGCTTAATGATCGTAATCTATGCTTAAAACGTTTTTCTTAGTATAGATCGGAGAAGATAGAACAATTTCAATTGATTTCAGATGAAAGTTGTTCACAATAAGCTTAGATATGGAATTTTAGTTTAAACTGGTCGATTTTCGATACATGTCTTTTTAGCAAAATAATAGAGTCGATCAGAAACCTAGTTATGTTGCATATATAATCACCTGAGATAGCTGGGAACTTGAAATACAACCAGATCAGCTATCAAACTTGATTATAAGTAGCGTTTTCTGAAAACCAGTAAAGTTTTGATCTAATAAAAAGTCCAGATTCACAATAAAGTAAAATTACTATTGATATTTAGCTTATAAAGATGAAAGGTCTATTTATTCATCTGAGAAGAAGCACAAGGTTATAGCTGATAGTTGGAAACCATAGATCTGCTTGATCAACTATCAGTAAAACTAAAATAGAACTTAATAACGTTTTTACGCTGTATCATGTCTTTTATTACGAAGATTTTAATAGGCATATTACAAATAAGTTATCTAATACTTTGAATATGTCATATATAGATCTGAAATATTTCATACAATAAGCTAGAGAAACGTCAGATAGCTGAGAACCACAGATCTGCTTGATCAGCTATCAGTCTCTTCTTTTATAAAGTTTCAACTTAGAATTCTTGCATTAGTTATCGATTATTAATCTTATGAGAATAGTATAAAACCTAGTTTAGATTTGATAATTATGATCTACAAAAGTCTTTAACATATTATTTTTTTACGATATTATAAGATCTAGATTTCTAAAACAGGTTAATCAATTTGATTTTAGAATCTAACAAATCTTTCAAAGCTCGATGTCTTTATTAATTTAGTGCTTGTCAATGCTGATAAATCTGATATGTGAAGATGCCTCCAAGGAGATTGCCTCACAGAAGCGTATGTCTATCACAAACAGAATTAGTGCAGAAGAGCCTGAGCAAGAACGTGATGCTGCTCTGACACAGGAAACATCTACTGTTAGTCAAAGACATACGAATCGTCGAACAACACAAAATACATCGAGAAATCAGAATGAAAATCAGGAAAGAAACAATGGGAGGTCAAACATCATACCACCTGAAACTGTAATCAGGCTGAACGGAGAACCGACGGCAGTATTAGTGGGTGAAGGAGTAATGACAAATCCTGGAAGAGATTTGCTACAATCAAGAAGGCAACAAAGAGGGCAAACTAATAATGTCACAGAAGAGATGTACAATGACTTGCTAGAATCTATTAGTATACTATCTGCACAGGTAACAAAATTAGGAGTTCCAGCTGGAAATCTCACAACTGACGAAAGACGCCAGACGAATGAACAAAGAAAAGGCTGCAGGAAGATGGGGTTTGTAATAACTTTGCATTGTTGCGTTTTCATCGTGTAGATCTATAAGCGATTATTATGTTAAGTTGGTGCACTTAGATTCTGTAGGTGTCATTGTATGTATTGAGAAAGTTTTGATGGAGATCAAGAAAGTTGCGGCTTCAATGGTAGAAGAATAACTCGAGGCATTAATGGAGGATAAAATTGATTTACATTTAGAGATCCGAAATTACCCTTTCATTAAATATATAGAACTTTAATCGGTTAGAAACCAGTTATTAAGGAAGACACATGGCACATTCTCATTTGTCCCCCATGCCCCCATCAAAAAACGCCCCCATAAAAAAAACTCCAATCCAACATCCAACGGTTTGCATCCAATGGATGCACGGATTGACGGGTTGGATGCGGATGATCCAATGGATCTCTTTTATAAGTAATATACAAAAAAATATGAAGACAAAACTAAGATAGATGGTGAAGACCCCGCGTTTTAGCTTACTATAAAATCTAGGACAGTTGTAACTAATGTCGCTACTATTAACTCAAGTATGTAACATATTTTTGAGGGCGTTCCACTTTACTTTCCATTGAATAGTAGTAATGAAACTCATATGTTTTATTTCATAATGTCTTGAAATTTATATGTCAATATCTCAACGAAATGACGGATAATTATTATAAAGACACATATTAATATTTGTGAACAAAATCATCATTTGAAAAAAAAATTACTTACTAACTTGGCAGATGTGGATATCCATGGATTTTTAACTTCGCATCCGCATCTGATCCAAAATCCAATGGATTTCAAAAATGCATCCGCATTTAATCTATTAGTGAACGGATTGGACACCCACCTGTAAAAAAATGGGTGGACCGGATTGGATCTACGGATTTTGGATCTAATGCTCACCTCTAAGACAACGTGACAAACAGATTAGGTTTGGTAATGGGCCAGAAAGACGTGCGGACTTAGAGCATCTTCAATGGTGTTTGGATGTATATCTTACGTGGAGACCTAAAACATAGGGATTTTAGTGAAATTGGAAACCAATAATTTTATGTTTTGATAAACATCTCCAGTGGTAGTTGTATAAAAATTGTTTTAATACACTTGTCATTTGGTTATTGAACGTTATATTTACAAAATCTAAAAAGTATTTTTAAAACAGAAATAATTGATGATGTTGGTTTGGATGAGAGGTTCCAAAAACCCAAACTCTCTTCCAAACTCAAATTTCCACGTCATATAAAAATTTAACTATCCAACAATCACTGGAGACATTTATTTTGATAGGAGTTTTCAAAATCCTACGTGACACCACTTTTTTTTCCAAACCCAAACACCATTGGAGATGCTCTTCGGCCCGTGGGAATGGGCTGAACAACTAGTTGTCATAATTATGGTTTCCCTCGGCACTATTTTCAGAAATGTTCTTACTCTTTCCCAATTCAATCATTTCGTGTTTCTATATTTAGCAAAACATGCATTTTTTGAAAATTTCTTACTCTTTCTTAATCTCCGCCCATTTCAACAGTATTATTTTGTGTTTCTATATTTAGCAAAACATGCATAAGAATGGCATATAGATATCTTACATATATGTTTAGCCCCCAGGAAAGACAAGTTCACATCAATGTGAAAAAAGAAAGAGAGGGCCGTGTGTTCACTGTGTGCCTGTTGCTTAATGGTTGATCAGAAGATCTGTTATGTGTAAAGCAAAGACTCATTCCAGCATATAACACTTCATAGTGAGACACGTGCTTGCAACACTTGCATCACTTTTTTCACTGCTTAACGCATTCTCAATCATGTATGTCTCTATTGATTCAGCACTAGTTTTATGTTTTTTTCAATCTTTAATGATGTTTTGCAAATTGGGTTTATGTTTTGACTGTGTTTTGATTGAATTGTTGCAGGGTTTTTGTTTTGGATATGGATACGTCAATAAAGATTATCAATGTTGCAGTGTACACACTGTTACTAACATGGGTACTAGTAGAGTTTTTGAGACCAAGGAAAAAAGATTCAGAATTATTGTCTACATTGGAAGCAAGACAAAGGATGTTCACCAAACTTACAGTGGTTTCCAATGTTTTGGTATCATTAACTCACTTATGTTTTTGTCTTTATGAGTTGTATAAATCCAGGACAGTCTCAGTTGAAAGTAGTTTACAAGTACTTTCTTGGATTCTAGTTTCAATTTTCACTATCAGTTTCGATAACAGAAAAACCGTTCAAGGAAACAGACAATGGCCTTTTGTTCTCATCTTTTGGTGGGTGTTTGAAACCATTGTGAATGCCTTCATCGTAGTTACGTACCTTCTTACTCGTTGGGAATGCATAACAGTAAAGCTTCCTAGTTACGTCCCCAAGGCTAATGTTGCTGTTTTTGTTTCGTTTCCTTTAACTATACTACTTTCTTTCAACGCATTCAACTACAACTGTAGTGCTACGAAACTTGATGACATTGAACAGTCACTTCTTCGAAAAGAAGATGTTGGTAAAGATGTTAATACGTTTGCGAATGCGGGAATTTGGAGTAAGATTACTTTCAGATGGCTTAATCCGCTGTTCGATATTGGTCACAGTCAAAAACTAGAATTTTCTCATCATATTCCATCAGTTCCTGAGTCAGAGACAGCTGAAAAGTCTTTTTCAGTGTTGAAAGAATCACTTGAGAGACAGAAGACTGAAGTGGTTTCTCTAACTAGAGCAGTGTTCAGCACTATATGGAGATCCCTGGCTGTAAATGCAGTGTTTGCGGGTATGTATTGTGTGCGCACACCTTTAACCGAACAATAGTCTTTTGTGAATCTTTGAATGTATTATTCATCTTTTGTATTTTCAGGTGTCAACACATTTGCTTCCTACACGGGTCCTTTCTTAATCACGAATTTTGTCGATTTCTTATCTGGAAAATATGAGGATTCAACTTACAGATATGGACTTATTCTAGCAATTGTTTTTTTCCTATCAAAGACAGTTGAATCTCTTACACAGAGGCAGTGGTATTTTGGTGCTCATAGGATAGGAGTTCGAGTTCGATCAGCTCTTATGGTTGCTGTTTACACAAGGACACTTTCTATCAAATACTCTGGTCCAAGCAATGGGAGTATTGTTAATCTCATTAATGCCGATGTAGAGAAAATCGGAGACTTCTGTCTGCATATTCATGGAATCTGGTTGCTACCTGTGCAGGTAACTCTTGCTCTGGTTGTCCTCTACCGGAACCTCGGTTTGGCCCCGTCTATAGCTGCTCTCCTTGCAACAGTTTTGGTTATGATAAGCAATACTCCAATAGCCAAATTGCAACAAAGACTTCACACCAGGATCATGGAAGCTAAAGACTCGAGAATCAAAACTACTTCGGAGACTCTTAAATGCATGAGAGTCTTGAAGCTACATTCAT
>JAJJMA010026905.1:0-16570 GCA_023529015.1 Papaver nudicaule
TATATGATTCACAACTCTACTCAGATGATCTCTAAACTGTTTCGTACACTCATGTTAAAATGCCCGGAATTTATCAACTCAAATTACTGATGGTAAATTATAGAAGATGAATGGAATAGTGATGGTACGGTATGCTATAAAAGTGGATGGTGTTTCCCACATCTGTCTGAAAATCAGTGCTTGAGTGAATCATATGGAGTGAGATACTGGTTTGAACTTTAATATTAATTTTAACCGTTATGTACAAGGGTTGAGCGGTCTTCCAAATCTACATCAACCACTGATATATTACAGTGCACCAATGGCTGATCTGGTCGGTCTTTATTCATAATTACATATCAACCCACTGGTATATACAAGGGTCCCAGCAGGTTGAATCCGGTAGGTCAATTGGTCGGTCTCTTTTTTCGTTTTTCTTCAATTTTTTCACCTTTTTTTTTCTTTTTCTTTTTCTTTTTTCTTTTTTTTCGATTTTTTTTTTAGGTATCTCAAAACATCATCTTAGTGGCGATAACAAGTCGATTATGGGCCCCACCAAATTACTTCGAGACAAAAATGCAAAATTAAAAAGAAAGCAAGATGGTTACGACTTATTCCGAGGCATAGTTACATAAAGTTCATAATAGAAAAGAGATCATCATGCTATTTCTAACACCTGAGTTATGCGTTCAAACTTGAATAAACTATTTGCGGGCCCACCAATTCCTATAGTTGAAGAGTTAACGTTTCCATCTACTTCGAATGGTCAGTGTTCGTCCTCAATAATTCACAAGTTTCTCGAATTTGGAGTCTTGTTTACAATCATACAACGTACAAAATTTTCAATTTCCTACCCCCAACTTAAATCTAACATTGTCCTCAATGTTTAAAGTGCAATACCAAAAAGATAATTCGAGAGAACTCAGATGAAGAAGTTGGAAAGATAGTACCTGAAACACGTGCATAATCCTTGCACATCATGGAGGAAAGGATCAACAAGTTCACCTACCCCCACACTCAGAGTTGGACAATACCCTCAATACTGCTCAGAAAAGAAAGATGAATATCATACCAAAGACATGGGATACCTCCCACAAGTGCTAAGTTTTAAGTCTTCAGCCAGACATTGGAAACCGTAAAATGGTTTTTCACCTCTGTAAGTCATATATCAATAGCCGAAACAATAGTGGATCCTCAAAACAAAATAGTTTGGACTCACAACTAAGGCTAACACACTGAGCCAAGAAAATGACTAAACAGAACACAACCTTATCTAGTGTCTTGATCAATGAGACAACAAAGTCTATATGGGTTGTCCATTTATGCTCTTCAGGAGGGTCTAAATAAAAATAATCCACCAAGGGAGGGGTCTCTAAAAGATGAATCTTCTCATGAGCAATATCAGGGGGATCAGGTTGTGGAGTCAGAGACTCACGTAAGACCGTAGATGCACAAGGTTCGAGCCCCAAGTGAGGGAATTTTTGTAGGGATACTTGACGATCAGATACATCATCAATACCCCCAAACTTAGGGTAATCATTACTCTCGGACAAACCTTGAACTATTGCTAGAACTTCAGGGTTCTTGGAGTCAGAAAAATACTCAAGAGCTTCTCTATGGTCTTGAAGTACGGTTACTAGCCTATTTTCTTGATCATTATCCAAGTCAGAGGCTATAATCACAGGCAAGGTTTCAGATGGACCTAAAAACACATACTTCAGGGTTTCAGGTAGCGGTTTAAGGTCCAACTTCGGGGGCACTTCCAGAGACGGAATTAAAGTAGACCTAGTCTCTGGTAAAGGTTCGAACTTAGATTTCCACTTATCAGTATCTAGCAAAGGGGCGGAATCTAGCAAGGCATTCACCTGCTCAATAGAACTGTCATCATCAAAATCTGAGCCAAAATGGAATAGACAAGCCTCTAATGGGTCTTCTGTCAACATATTCGGTAATGAATCCTGAACTAAAGCTTCGATCATGTTTACCTCTTCAATGAATGTGTCATCTATATCAGAGGGTTGCTTCATAGCATTAAAAATATTCAGCTCAGTAGTCATGTTTCCAAAAGACAAAGTCATCAAGCCACTTCTACAGTTTATGACTGCATTGGCTGTAGCTAGGAATGTTCGACCCAAAATAACAGGAATCTGGTTTTCTGGGTCTGGGACAGGCTGGGTATCTAGGACAACAAAATCCACTGGATAAATGAACCTATCAACCTCTATAAGAACATTCTCAACAACACCACGAGGGACTTTCACAGACCTATCAGCTAACAATAATGTCATTTTTAGTCGGTTTCAATTCACCAAGTCCTAGTTTTTTGTACACATGGTATGGGAGTAAGTTCACACTGGCTCCCAAGTCAATTAGGGCTCTATCAACCTTATGGTCACCTATCACACAAGAGACTGTAGGGCAACCTGGGTCTTTATATTTAGGAACAGTTTTGTTCTGGATGATTGAACTTACATGACTAGCCAGGAAAGCTTTCTTTTGCACACTAAGCTTTCGTTTTCGGGTGAGAAGGTCCTTAATGAACTTGGCATAAGCAGGAATTTGCCTAATTGCATCTAACAAGGGGAGGTTAATTGTGACATGCCTAAAGACCTCCAAAATATCATTGAAATTCGATTCCTTTCTTGTTGGGACTAACAACTGTGGGTACGGGGCCCTGGGTGCAAACTTGGACTTATCAGGAACGATATCAGTCTCTATTGGCTCAGTTACCGGCTTTGAGGGTTGAACCACAGCCGGCTCATCATCAGGCATAACTACCTTATTGTCTACAATTTTTCCATTCCTAAGGGTTGTTATCGCATTCACATGATTATTTGATGATTTATCACCATTCAGAGTTACTTCATGAACTCCTCTAGGATTGGTTTGTGTTTGACTAGGAAACGTGCCTTTATCTCTTGCTCCTAATGACTCAGCTATTTTACCCATCTGGATCTTTAAATCTGAAATATCTCTAGAGTTAGCCTGCAAAGCCTTATTCGTATTTTGCTGAAACTCAAAAATTTGTTGCTGTAACTGAATAGTGTTTTGAGTCAATACCTTGAGAGACTCTTCTAAGCTCATGATCTTGTTCTCTGGAGGATTCTGGTACTCAGTGGGCATTGTAGGGTTCTTAGGGTAACTTAACCCTGGGGGACCCTGGGAATTACTAGCCTGATTTTGTCCTTGGGACCAAGAGAAATTTGGATGTTTACTCCAGCCCGGATTATAGGTGTTGGAATAAGGATCAAATTTCTGACGATTATCGAACCTATTGTAAAGGGCATTAACCTGTTCTTCACCACTCTCTCCTCTCCAGTAAGAGGCGCACATTGAAGTTGAGTGTGATGAGTCACCACAAGTCGAACATGACACGGAAGCAAGGTTTCTATTATCTGTCTCTACAAATGGTTTTTGTCTAGACTGACCTAACTCCAGGGCTTCTAACCTCCTTGCTATAGCAGCAAGTTTGGCATTTGAGTCAAAAGTGTCATCTATCCTATTGGCATTACCTCTATTCACTAGGGTATTCCTCTGAGGTTCTCTACAGCATTCCCATTGCTGGGTTTTTTCAGCGATCTCATGCAGAAATTTCATCGCATCATCAACACTTTTGTTAGCAAACCCACCAGTGCACAATGACTCTACCATGGTCGTCGTTGGATAATCAAGCCCTTCATAGAGAATCTGGACCAGACGTACCTTTTCGAGGCCATGATGAGGACATTGTGTAAGCAAATCATTAAATCTCTCCAAAAACCTATACAAAGATTCTCCCTCTTTTTGCAAGAATGTGCTAATCTCTTGCCTAATAGCTGATGTCTTATGTCTAGGGAAAAACTTATTAAAGAACGCAGATGTTAATTCTGCATAGGTTGATATGGATTTAGAGGCCAGGCCATATAACCATGATTTGGCCTTGTCTCTAAGGGAAAAGGGAAATAGTCTAAGCTTCAATGCTTCGTCATCTAAGTCCTTTATCTTAATGGTACTACATATTTCTTCAAAGTCCCTAACATGGAAATATGGATTCTCATTTTCTTTCCCCAAAAATACTGGGAGCATCTGTATGGTCCCAGGTTTAAGCTCATAGTTTGCAGTAGTTGCTGCTAACTTAATACACGAGGGTCGATTAGTCCTAGTAGGATTCAAATAATCTTTTAAAGTAGTCATTTTTGGCTCTATCATAGCTCTAGGAGTATCTTGTTCAAGTGTCAAGCTTTCAAAGTTGAATTTTCCAAAAACAGGATTCTCTAAAGAATTTTCTAGATCCTCGTTTTTAGTTGTACTAGATTCGTAGCTAATCAAGCGACCTATGGGATCTCTTTTCCAAGCCCGCTCACGAATGGTCTCAAGCGGTCTTGGCATACACCATGAAATGGGAATCTAAATAAGCACAAACAAGTCCGACTCAACCACGCAAACCTATTGATTCTAGCAAACAAAAAGCATGATGGCTCCACTTAGATTGTTTCTAGACCAGCTTTTATTCTCTTCGAAAAGAATTTGATTCCCTTCGTAGCAGATCTCTCTGAAGCAATACCAATTAAGGAAAGTCAATTAGAGGCAGGGTAAGCTCTATGGAGCTTGGATAACCCTTCCTCTTTGGAAACGTTTCCTCGGGTTACGAGGCGGCTCTATTGACTTTCAATAAATGTTAAATACTCCTCAAGTTGGGCTACGGGAGGAATCAAAAGCTCTCTTTGAAAAGATGTCCAATAAGCTCGTTACCCTATAGGTATCTTGCTATTCCAATTTTAAGGCTTAGGTACGCGTTTGGATAGTGTTCGGGCAAAAAGAATTTGGTGATGAAATCCAAACCCTTATCTTGTTGGGGTCCAATCTTTGCCCTTTACTAGAAAATTAAATCCGTATTCAGGTCCTCAACATATATGCATACGAAGGAGTCCAGAAAACTTGCTTGCAGGGGATTCACAAGTTGATAGAAATTTACCTCCCGTACCAGACGGGCGAAGAACCGCTGAAGTCGACTCGGGCCACTGACTCCTGTGTCAATGTACGAACCCGAGGGGCCGAGACGATATCGTAATCGCCGTCCTTCCCTATGCAGTTTATATATAAATACCCCTCCGTGGGGTTTAAAAAAAATAATAATGTCCCAAAAAATAAAGTCCAAAGTCCAAAAAAAAAACAAATAATGGTCCAAAAAAATTACAAAGATAATAAAAATAAAAACCCTAATACACCTTCTAAAAATAAAAAAAATAAAAATAAAAATAAAAATCTTCTTTCTTTTTGCTTTATGGATCTTTTCGTTCCCTTTTCTTTCTTTTCTTTAGCACAATCTCCAAACCTGGAAAAACAAAGAAAATACCAAGAGCGATAAAAAGAAACAAAAATAACAAAAAATAATAAAATAAAATAAATAAAATAAAAACCTAAACTAAACAACTCTAAATCTAAAATCAAACTCTAAAAACAAATCCCCGGCAGCGGCGCCAAAAACTTGATAGGTTTGGAAACCTACAATAAATAACTGCAAGTGCACAGTGTCTAACTGGTAGACAACGACAAGTACAGGTCGAACCCACAGGGAGCGGTGAAAATTATCGTAACTAATATTCCTAATTTATTAAACAATAAAATGATGTTTTTGAGATTTTTAGAAAATGAGAATAAAGCAAATGAAAGTAAAAAGAATTAACTAAACACAACGGGGAGAGTCGGTAACTAGGGTTTATGGATTTCATCACTATATCAATTAACGCGCAGAAAAGAAATCATAAATCTCAAATATGTTCATCCCATGTTCTCTAATACATCACCTATTAAATATATATAGCTCCTCAAATATTAATTGTGCCTAAAAGTATAACTCATCAAAGATTATCCCAAGCATGAATCATCAATCAAGAAACAAATAATTAAGTGAAGCTAATTAAACGATTAAGAATTTGGTTGACGTAAAAACAAATATTGTCAGGTTGAAACTCTTTCATTTAAGTATTTGGGAATCCCACTAGGCTGCAGATATAAACAGGAATCAGTTTGGGAGCCCATTATTGAGAAATTCAGTAAAAAGCTTGCCAAGTGAAAGCTAAGATACCTAACAAGAGCACAAAAACTGATCCTCATCAACAAGTCTGCCCACATACTTCATGTCACTCATGGAAATGCCTATAGAGGTAGAGAAGAAGCTAAGGAAGATAATGAGGGAATTCTTATGGGGGACTACCAATGAGAGAAGGAAAATATGTTGGCTGGCATGGGATAAACTAATCAAACCTAGGAAACAAGGTGGTATAGCAGTGAGATGCTTAAGGAAAGCTAATAGGTCACTACTTTCAAAATGGCATTAGAGATACTCAAAAGAGAAGAATGCCTTATGGAGAAGGATAGTTCAATTGAAAACTAACTCTGAGATTGATGACCTGTGGACTAAGGAGTACTCCCTTCCATATGGCAGAGGTTATTGGAAAGCCATTCAAAAAGACAAGATCTCATTGCAGGTCAATTCAAAAGCTACTGTGGCTAATGGCAAAAATTTGAGATTCTGGAAAGATTCTTGGTGGGGAACAACACCATTCTGCAATACTCACAAGAAAGCCTACAAGTTAGCACTTAATAAAGAAGCAAAGGTGTCAGATCTAATATCATTAGGCAGATGGCAGATACAATTGAAGAATTCCCCTGATGCAGAAGCTGTTGCTGAATTTAACAATCTTATACACCTAATTGGGGATCCTCCATATTTATCAGAAGATGAAGACTCACTGGAGTTCATTAGAGGAATAAACTATAGTGCAAAAGATGGGTACCAATGGATTCTGCAACACCAGCAAACCTCTCCAAATTCTGACTTCAATCATATTTGGAAGAAGAACATACCTTATAAGGCTAAACTGTTTGCTTGGTTAGTGATTCAGAATGCCATACCAACTGTCGATAATCTCAACAGAAGAAAATGCAATATAGAAGAAACAGACTGCTCAATGTGTCAAACTGGAATTCAAGAGGATGTGAAACATCTGTTCCTGCATTGTGCACTTGCAAGATCCATCTGGATTTATTTCACAACTAGGATGGACATCATCTGGAGCAACCAAGGAACGATTCAAGAGCAATTGGCTTTGTGGCCAAATCATCAAGGAAAATCAATTAACAGGAAGGTCTGGTCCTTACTGTCATTTGCAGTCATTTGGGCAATTTGGACGGAACGGAATCAGAGGGTTATGGCCAATCTTGTATTAGTTGATCCCCAATTGAAGACGAAATCTTGCAAGATTTCATTAATCTTTTGGCAGAAGGCAGAACAGCAAGATTGGCGAAGGTTCCTTCTTCGGCGATGGTAGTACCGGAAGTTGTGAGGCAGCAACAACAAGTAACCTCCGATAAGCACTGGAGTTCTCAAAAGCGAGACAATTATGATGGCAGAGATAGACAAGATAATAGGGGAAGAAACAATGGCAGAGGTGGACATGATAATCTGCGAGATGGAAATGGTGATAGGAGGTACAACGGCGATAATCGAAAATTTGGTAGAGGAAACCAGCAAACTTTTCAGGACGCTACATTACCAAAGCTACGTATTTCTTATACTGATGCATGAGGGCAAATTGAGAATTCAAACTGCAGAGACGATATTCGCTATCCTTACAATAGAGGAAATCTCCGAGTCCCGCCAACTAATACCAATTCCTTTTGTCAGTTCCATTTGTTCCACGGCCACTCAACAGAAAATTGCACTGGCGTCCAGCAAGAAGTCCACAGATTCATTCGCTTAGGAAAATTCCAAGACTTTCTAGAGTTACCACCGCCCCCACCGCTCATGGTTCAACCAATTCAGGCTATTCAGGCTCCAAACATGTATGAGGTGAAGGTGGAACGTGACTTGTTGGAGTTGGATTGCTTCTCCATTGTACATTCAAAGATTACAAGGGATGAATTCCATAACAATGTTCTGTCCAGAGTCCACAAGCGTGATAGGCTGGGAAATGAAATCTGTAGTGTTGCCGCTAAGCAAGAGCCACTATTGGATTGGATGAAAGCTTGTGTGGGTTTCTCCGCCGATGAGATACCACCTGAAGGGAGAAACCATAATAATCCTTTGGTCCTCACTATTCAAATGGGAAGATTCAAATTACCCAAAGTCCTAATTGATCCGGGCAGTTCGGTGGACATTCTTTTTAACTCTGCATATGAAGCAATGAAAGCGAAAGACACAAAAATCCCTTCGCCGACAGTTTCATCGTATAACATTTACGGATTCAATGGGATTGCTTCTAAACCAAAGGGAGAAATCGAGTTCAAGATTGTCATCTGTGATGATTTCGCTTTGGACACTACCCTTTGTATCGTGGACGTTGATTCGCCATATACTGCAATCCTGGGGAGACCATGGTTACATATCCTGAAGGGGTGCCCTCCACGTATCATCAACGTTTAAGGTTTCCAACGCCTAAAGGAGTCGCCGAGTATATGGGAGATTTGGCAGTAGCAAAAGCTTGCAATACGGCGGACATACAAATGCATGAAAGTAGGAAAGCTAAAATTATTGAGAAGAAGAAAGAAGGTAAAGAAGCCTTAAAGGAGCTGGAGATTCAAGACTTCATCGCCGACCCATCAAAATATGTTCATTCGGTAAACTCAGCAGAAGATTCAGCGAAACCTGAAGGGAAGACTTTATAGCAACTAAAGGAACCATCGCCGATGGGAGAATCTGAATTACATTTTACGGCGGTGGAACCCACCCGAGATATAAACATCGGCGAAGAGAAAGATCCAAAGATGGTGAATCAACCCAGCAATAGAATGTCATAAACTAGATATTGACCCAGCAATGAAGATGAATCGGCGAACCTACAAGCGCTGCTTAAAGAATATGTGGATGTCTTCGCTTGGGGTATGAATGAAATGTCGGGCATCGACCCAGCAATAGAATGTCATAAACTAGATATTGACCCGAAGATTAGGCCTTTCAAGCAAAGGATAAGAAAATTGGCTCCAGCCTACAAAGAGGCAGTAGAAGTAGAGATTGACAAGATGAGGGCGTCTGGTATCATAAGGCCAGTACAATATCCTCAGTGGATAGCGAATATGGTGGTGGTACCAAAGAAGAAAAAGGGAGTGCGAATTTGCATCGACTTCAGCGACCTCAACACGGCGTGCCCAAAGAATAGTTTCCCGCTGCCAAGTATCGATCAAACAGTAGACGCTACCTCGGGACATGAGTTGCTATCATTTATGGATGGTTACTCAGGGTATAATCAAATACCCTTGGCGGAAGAAGATCAGAAACATACAACCTTCTTCTCCACTAAAGGGTTGTTTTTCTATACCCGGATGCCCTTTGGGTTGAAGAATGCCGGCGCTACTTATCAAGAGATGGCGCAGAAAATGTTTGAAAAATGGATAGGAAAAACAATGGAGGTCTATGTTGATGACATGCTAGTAAAGAGCTAAATAAAGCAAACTCATATTCAAGATCTCAGAAAAATATTTGATCACATGCGCATTACCAAATTAAAAATAAACCCGGCGAAGTGTGTTTTCGGCGTAACTTCAGGGAAATTCCTAGGGTATGTTGTCACCAAGAAAGGAGTAGAAGCTGACCAAGCAAAGATCAAGGCAATCATAGAAATGCCTTCGCCGGTGACAGTAAAAGATGTTATGCGACTCAATGGAACTCTGACGTCGCTTAGTAGATTCATCTCTAGATTTTCTGATAAATGCAAGTTGTTCTTTCAGACATTGAAGAAGGGCGAAAAATTCAACTGGACTGAGGCACATGAATCTGCCTTCCAAGGTATTAAAATGTACCTCGCTACTCTTCCAGCGATCCAACCCCCAGAGCATGGCGAAGAACTTAGAGTTTATCTCGCCGCAACGTCATTCGCCATCAGTGATGTACTTGTAAGAACCAAAGGAGGGGAGACGCCTATTTATTATATTAGCAGAACATTGCAGGGAGCAGAGAAGAATTATACTAAAATTGAGCAACTAATCTTGGCATTAGTTTTCGCATCTCAGCGGTTGCGCCCCTACTTTCATGCGCATCCTATCGTCGTTCTAACTAAGACTTCTATAGAGTCGATTCTACACAGCTCTCAAAGAGTAGGGCGAATTGCCAAATGGAACACACAAATTGAGCAGTTCGGCGTTCAATATGAAATACTTACAGCACAGCGATCTCAAGTCATTGCAGACTTCCTCGCCGATTTCCCAATTCAAGAAGAAGAAGAAATAGAAGATATCCCTTTCTCGTTAGACGAGCAAGAAAATGAAATGCCAGAGCTATTGAAATGCAGTCCTACGGGATGGGAGGCATATGTTGATGGCTCGTCAAATAAAGAAGGAAAAGGAATAGGAATTGTTTTTACTTCGCCGAAAGGGGCCAGAATAGTACACTCGCTAAGGCTGGAATTCCCGGCGACAAACAATGAGGCAGAGTACGAAGCAGTCATACATGCCATGAGATCAATCATTGAAATGGGTATCAGCGATGTTATATTGACAAGTGACTCTCAGCTGGTGATTCGACAAATCTCTGGACGCTACCAGGCATCAGATGCTTCTCTGCAGAAGTACCTTAAACTTGCTAGGGAGTATGCACAGGAGATTCCAGGTATCAAGTTTCGCCACATCTGCAGAAAGGATAATAGGCACGCCGATGCCTTGGCCTTAATCTCATCAATGATGACAAATCCCGACATCACTTCAATAGCTATTGAGAGAGTGAGGCAATCCTCTGTGGAAAAACGGGAACAAAGGGAGGTATTGGTAACAGACATAGAAGAATCAGCGGAAACAGATTGGAGAACGCCGATACGATATTACCTGGATCGACTCACTTTGCCGGGAAAACAGATCTTAGCTCACCAAGTCATTAGTAGATCGGCGAATTACGAACTTCGAGATGAAATACTGTATCGCAGGTCATTTTCTGGGCCATTGCTAAGGTGCGTATCGAGAGAAGAAGGCAAGAAATTGTTAGAATCAATTCATGAAGGAGACTGTGGAAATCACAGTGGCCAGCGAGCTTTAGCTCTGAAAGTAAGAATGCAAGGATACTATTGGCCTTGGATGAATAGTGATGCTACAGAATATACTCGCCGATGCAAAAAATGCCAGTTGTATGGATGAAGAATCAAAGCGCCAGCAACGTCATTAAATTCAGTACTGAGCCCATGGCCCTTCGCCAAGTGGGGCATTGAGATCATTGGGCCACTGACTCCAGGCTCAGGACAGCGGAAATACATCATTGTAGCAACGGATTATTTTACCAAGTGGTGTGAAGCTAAAGCTATCAAGAAGAAGACTGGACAAGAAGTATTCACAATCATTTGGGAGAATATATTTTGCAAGTTCGGTGTACCGGCGGAAATATGCACTGACAATGGAAAAGAGCATGTGGGCGATAATATTAGAAAATTACTTGCTACTTACAGCGTTAAGCTGGGAAAATCGACTCCACTGTACCCACAGAGTAATGGACAGGCGGAGGCTACAAACAAGACTATTGGAATGGGGTTGAAAAAGAGGGTAGAGCCCCACAAGAGAGCATGGTGTGAACATCTACATAATGTTCTATGGTCCTACAGGACCACGGTTAGAGAAGCAACTGGGGCATCTCCCTTCCTACTTACCTTCGGCGCTGAGGCAGTACTTCCCTCTGGGGTAATTTTACCAACAACAAAGCATGAAGCTTGGGAGAAGAACTTAAATACGGACTTGATCCTAGCAAAGCTGGATGACTTAGAAGAACAGCGATTGATCGCCCTCACGCGCATGGAGAATTATCACCGGAGACTCTCTCGTGAATACAATAAGCGGGTTATTTCTAGAGAATATCAACCTGGCGAGTTGGTTTTGCGAGAAATCCCTCCCTCACAGCGAAAAGGGTGCAGAAAGTTGGAACCAGTGTGGGAAGGCCCATACATAGTCAAAAGAATAGCGGGATCCGGAGCATACGTGTTGATTGATGAGCATGGCGTGGAATTAGAACATCCCTGGAACGCCAAGTTCATTAAAAAAATATTATCCTTGAAGAAACAGTATAAAAATCCGAAGTCTTGGGCGGGCATAATACCCAAGAAATCTTATTAGCTTATGTAAAACAACAACGAATAAGATCCGGGGATGTAGGTTTGCTATTATGCGCCGAACCCCGTTAACAAATTATTGTGTCATTTAATTTTTCGGCAAGAATTCTAATCACGCTGGTACATAAGGCCAAAAGGCTTCGTCAAACTAGCAAAGCTAAAAAGGCTACAGACTAAAGAAAGGTCTCAAAAAGACTAAGTCTGATACACTGAGGCAAAAGCCATAAAACAAAAACCCTGATCAGGTATTAAGGCCAAGTGCCATCCTTGAAGGCATAATGCCATGAGCCAGTAAAATTAGTTAGAGCTAAAAGCTCTCAACATGAAAGCTTACCTGTTTTATTGAGTAAATAACCCCCTTGTATAGCAAGTCCGACCCAGGCTAGCTGTAAGACCAGTCACGTTACTTGTTGGTCTGTAAGTGTTTGGCGAATAAGACCATAGGGCGAAAGCCACCATGTAGCATCACCTGGCGAGAGCCATCGTGCAGTTAGCCTACTAGGCGACCCAAACACTTATAATGGGATCGCCGACGGACACAAGTAATGGTTGTGGCTGGGGTGCTACCCTTGGCGCTGTATGCAATTGTTGGCGGTACAAGCACTGGACTTCATTCAATAACAGGTCAAGTTTTTGAAGGAAAATACGAGAAGTAGCATGTTGAATGCAAAAGGAAAACCTCACATTACAAAATAGAAAGTGGTGCAATTCCTTACAAAATATCAAGGGTGAAACAACAGTAAGTCTAGCAAGACTATGCTAGCAAAAAAAAAAAAAAAAAAAAGAGATACTAGCGAGGCTATACTAGCCAAACCCTGAAAAGCTAATTATCTCCCTCTTTCCCCTTTTCTTCTTCGCCTTCTTTCCCTTCACCCTTTGCTTCGTCGTTTTCTTTTTCTTCATCTTCTTCGCTTTCTTCTTCATCGTTTTATTTTTCTTCTTCGCTCTCTTCTTCTTGTTCTCGTTCCTCCTCCTCATTTGCTTCTTCATCTTCTTCGCCAGGTCCAAAACCCTCGTCGTCATCCTTCTCGCAGTCCACGACTTCCATCTCAGTGGTAGGTTCTGGAGTGAGAGCATACTTGGCGGGAATCTTTAGACCAAGTTTGGGATATTCTTCGTTCACAAAATCTTGAACGGCGATGAAGTCAAGCTCAAGCAAATGGAGGTTGTGCTTAGCTTCCTGATCTCTTAGATCTTTCTGAGCCTTGCTCAAATCATCTCTGAGCTCATCGTGAAATTTTCCCAAATATTCAACTTTGCCTTCCAGAGTTTTGATATTCTTCTCACACTTTTGATGATCCTGAAGTTTGAGGTTCAGCTCAACAATCTGGCTGGGACATTGGCTATGCTGCTCCAAAGCCTGGTTTAGTCTCTCTTCACAACCATTATGATGAATAAGCTTCTCAGCGAGATCAGAAATCTTATCAGTGCAAAGTCGATGATCTTCGACGATTTTCTTTCGCTCCTATAGCTCGCCTTCCAACTGTTTGATTCGCTCTGAGAAAGGCAAGATAAGAGATTAAGGCTGAGGCAACAATGAGTTATAGCGAAAAGCATCCTAGAAATCTACCTTCTAGCTCGGTCACGTGCCTATAAGCACCCGTTTGGGCTTCCCTAAAGAGATTTAAGTGATACTCAAACTTGGTATTGGTGGATGAGCCTGAGATGTTGGCGAATTGCTGAAGTTGGGTCATTAGTTGATCATTGAGCTTTCTAGCTCTATCACCATGAATTTTCGCGAAGTTTTCCACCTTTGAATTTCTTGTTGGGCGGTGTCTCTTTCAGAGGTGACAAGATTTAGGCGTGAGGCAAGCCTGTCAGCTCTCACTTTTTCCGCCTGGAACAAAGAACCCGCTCAAGTGTGGTCCACGATGGCAGTTTCCTTTTGCTTGCGGTTAAGTTCGGCTAGCCGGTGAGCATTATCGCGCTCACTCTCAGCCCACTTCAAGTTGGCTTGGGTAGCTTTGAGAAGATGATTAAGGTGAACATTAAGATCGCTAACATAACCTAACTCTCGGCGATACCACTTAATATCCTTGGCCTTACCAAACAGCAAATTGCACTGCCTAGCATTAGCATACGCCAAGTTATCTATCTAGGTTTCAGCTCGCTTCAGGCGGGTATCAGAATGTTGTCGGCGACCTTAGAAGGGGCAAGGTATAAGGGTCTCGGCGAAAGTCAAAAACACAAAGAAAAATTGACATTTCAAAATAGCAAAGGACCAAGGGAAGCTTACCTTTCATATCATCTTGCTCATTTGCACCCTTGATATATGCATCATGCAGTTTGGCGAAATCGGCGTTCTTCTCTTGGAGTTTGCGGTCAAGATCTTTGTTTTCACGATTCAGAAAACCAATTATATCGCTCTGCGCCTCGAAGGAAAGAAGAAAAACAGTCAGCGAAATAAAGCATATACACAAGAGAAGAAAGAAAAATTAAGAAGAATAATCACCATGGCAGCCATAGTAAAATGCTCTTGGGGAGTCAAGTCATGAGCCACAGAAGATAAATCCCTAGTATGGGCAAAACCAGTTGTAGAATACTTCACCATAGCTTCATAATAAAGAGAATCAAAGCTATCCTCTTCCTCAAGCTTGAACAATTTTGAGAAGGATTCATCGAGTCTCTTAACCACCTCGCCAGTACTTCCCCTCCTAGGAAATCGGGGAGGTCTATCGCCAGGAGGCATCTTATGCAAGTCTGTGAGGGAAGCATGAGAAGAACCAAAAATTTCCACCTCGCCGACAGAGCTGGTCAAGTTAACCTTGGCAGTCAGAGACTGCTGAAGATTGGCGATACTCTCGCCAAGGTATGTAGCAGAGACCCCAGATTCCCGCTCAAATTGGGTTTTGTGGTCTTGATCAGACATCATCACATCGCCATCTTTTTCTTCTGAAATGGTTTCAAGGTTATCAGGAGGAGTAACCTTATCCTTGAGATGAATTGATAGCTTCTTAGAAGGAGGTTTGGTGGAGACAGAGGTAACACCCTTTGGCCGAGTAGAAACTGGCTGAGGCAGCGTGACACCAGCCTTGACGGAAGGATCGGCTTGAGACTGCTCGGCGGATTCAGAGGAATTAGGAGGATTCGTTTGAGCTTTTTCATTCGTTGGCGAAGTTCTTCTAGAGGAGTCAAGACGGGGGCATTCTGTGAACAGAGGCACAATAATCAAATCTAGAAACAAACAGAGGCAAATATAGATATATATTTTAAAAATATATGTTTATATTTTTAAAATAAGTAAAAACTTAATATGTTTGTTGCCAGATCTTCCGCTGTGCCTTTTGCAAATAAATTTTAACAAATATAGATATATATTCTAAGACAAGAAAATGTTCATTACCTGGGTTGTAGATTCTCCAGCCGTTGTCTCTGACGACTTCATCTTCCTGGTAGTGCTGGATTTCTTGACAGCGGTGGGCAATAGTAGCCAGTTGCCCTTGGGATCCATATGAATTTTCCCGTCAGTATCACGATACTGATCCTCTTCATCCCAGTTCACTTGGAGGAAGTCATGGTCTTTAAAATGCTTGTGCTCTTCAGCAAAGTCTATTCGCTTAATCGTCTTCGCCTCGTCTAACCATCCCAGCAGCCAGGGGACTTCTAACCAACAAGGCAGGTTGGACCAGCCACCTTCAGTAGTTTTCCTCGTTGTAGTTGCACCCGAAGCTTCCTTCTTGTCTACAACGCCAAGCATGACTTCATCATCTTCCAAAGTTCGTTTGGAGACGAAGCGATAAGCCCAAGGCTCACCCCTAATCGCCGAAGGAAGAACGTCATATTGTTTCAAGAAGTTGTCAACAGTATACGCTTCAGGAGGAAACCGCCCTTCCTCAAGTATTTCAAGGTAGTTGGTTTGATTGCTCCGGCGAAGTTTCCATTCTACCAAAATGCTTATGACATTCGCTGTGAGCTGGAAAGGACACTTCTTTATCGCCACGAAGAGATCACACATAAACGTGTCGGTGAGATCATACAGTGGGAATCGCAGACCATCTTTAAGGGTGCCATAGGCGGTCACTGCTTTCTCAGCATGTTGACCATCCATGCGGAGGTCTTCCAGAGTAGTGGGAGTAGAACCTTTCTTCAAATCCTTAAATTTAGTCAAAGTTAAGGGATGAATGAAAATCTTGTCGTAGGCGAAGTACTCAGGCCACTGCTTCCAAGATGGTCGGGGAGTAGCCTTAACAACGATAGGGGAATGCGGAGATTCAGTTTCAATAGTCGGCGAACCAACTGTTGGAGTGGTAGGTTTCGTGCGGCGAGAAGAACTCTGGGAAGCAGAAGCCATATGTATCAAAATGATGATGGAGACAGTTGCAGGGAAGATGGCGGTTAACCGGAATAACAAGTGTGGTCGGAAAAGAGGAAGAAGCAGAACTAGAAATAAAGAAAAAAACGGCAAGATTTGGATATGATGCAGAGAAAAGATGGAGGAAAGAAAGTTAAAGAAAGAATGGAGATGATGTATGAGTTTAGGACCGAAAAAACCTTGAATCAGATAGAGATGCGGCAGCAGTAGGGGTTTA
>JAJJMA010026909.1:3161-14398 GCA_023529015.1 Papaver nudicaule
CCATTTGTTTGGGAGACGCAAAGTATTGATGCGCAAGGGGATACTATTACGATTTCAGTTACTGTTGAAGGTGCGTAAAATTCATATTTTGATGGGGGGTGGGGGTGGGGGTAGGGTGTTCCTTACTATACTAGAGAAATATAAAGAAATGATGAACAAACAACACTATTTGATCCAACAATTACAGGGGTAACATTTAGAGAAGCTTCGCCAAGTGAGGGTGGAGGGCATGATGTGTGACATCAGTACTCCACCATCTCCCAATGATCATGTTGGAAGTGGAAGAAGTGAAAGGGGAAGAACTAGTCTTAGAAGTTGAGTCTCCACCCCTAATTACGTGCAAGAGACTGAATAAGATAGCATTTATAAGGCATCTCAAAATCTCACTCCTGGTAGAACTAGTTGTAGAAGTCGAATATCCACCCCAAATCCACAACAACACTTATAATGCCCCTTAAAACCTCACTCCTGGTTACTCCGTATTTGACATTGATGACTTGAGGAACCAAAATATTTATACCCCAATTCCCAGAATTGCCACATCCATTGGATTCCAGTCATATGTACGCGGTGGCCCCCTCTCCCCTGATTTCTATGAAAGGGTATGAAGATGGTTCTGATACTTGTGCTCTACCTGCTGGCTCTTCCTACCAACCTGGCAGAGTCTGTTCTTCTCATCCGTATGCTAACATGGATGATGTCAACAACTCGACTTGCGCTAATTCACATTTTAGAATAAAAATTGAAAAAGCAGGGGTACCAAAATACTACCAACTTATCGTTTGGGTCGTGAGTCGTATGGTAGATATGGACATCTCAAAAAACAATATCCGAATCTGTGATAACCTGAGTTGGATCACAAGTGATCAGTTCAGACGCAAGACAAGTCTTGGTGAATCCTTCAAAAGGATTGGGAATTAACTGCAGGGTATAGTAACGTACTTCTTGTGTTTGCTTTAATTATATAATCAGAGATATAATGCGGAAAGTAAAGCACATAAGACACCAGAAGTTTTGTTCATGAGGAAACCGCCATCTAGCAGAAAAACCCCGGGACCTCATCCAGTTTGAACACTGCACAGTACTAACCGTCTACAAACACTAGCCTAGCTACTATCAGACTTCAGTCTGGGAAGACCGATTCCACCCTCCAAGCGAATCAGTTACTGTCGCACTCCTTAATCTCTTTGATCTCGCAAGACCCTACGCATTTGATTCCCCTAGCCGCCGTCCTTTACAGGCTTAGGAGTTGCATTAACCTATGTTAAAGGCTTGAGATAAATTCGGCTTTGCAAACTCTATTTTCTGCTGTATGTTTCGAACTGTCCTCCACAGTTTAACATACGAAAGTGACTTCCTTTAGATATAATCAAGGTTATACAGAAATCTACTTACAAGCGGGGTTAACATGTAAAACATGTACACAATGTCCAACTTGTCTTTACCTCAACTGTGAAAAGAATCGCTTAAGAAACTTACACAATCGGAGCTAACTAGGTCTTACTACACGAATGTGCAACCGTATGTTGCTTCAGTTAAACCGTGTTATAGCGTAGCTGTTCTTGAATGTCCTTATTGCAGAAGAGAAGAACCGTAGAATAGACAAGAACGAACTTAGGCTACCAAGGTTGCATCTTACTCTGATAATTACCATATGTTATCTCCTACCTGTGCTTCCGAACTCTCAAAGAAGTCTTTATAGTCGTTAGGTAAATCCCACAGAGTAACTGCTACCTAATAGAGGATGACTACCACAACAAGCTTACACTAAAGTGTAAAGAGTTTACGCACAATTCCACAGATTTTTTTTATGTATGCTTGATGCTTATGGTTTTCGTTCTAAAGTCCTCTATTTATAGCAATCAATAAGATATGTTACTTTGAGATAAAGCAATATAGTCCGTGTGCTACAAGTTAGCTAGTGCCCGTGTAAACATGCCCGTTACTTGACTTGCACACAAAAATTCACAGTTTAATCACATGTGAACAACTGAATCTTATTGACTTATTGAGATTCGTTAGATAGACCACATAATATATTTTTCGTGATAGAGAACTTGTCTATCTAAGAGATAAGGAGTTATCTGTTAAACCCGCGTAACAATCCTGAAAATTGCCAGCAAGAGGTTCGTGAGCCTCCTGAACTTGGAATTTAGGTGCAAAAGTCTGAGCAACTTAACACGTACATCTATGTGTACAGTTTCAACTTTATGAACTCAGGAGGAAAATAAGGAGCACTTGTACGCGAAAGGGTTCGCAACTGCCTGATGCCAAATTAGGGTTTTAACTGGATCAACTCGAAGTACTTGGGCTGGGCCAATTTCCGTACTTAGACGTGGTTACGTCCTGAGCTATAATCCATGACTCTATTCTAGAGCATCTCCTTAGATTCACTATTCTCCTACATGTGATTTGCAAGCAAACCATTGTAATGGAAAGTATTGAATATCTCATGTATCTTGTAAATTTAAGTACACCGGGAAAGTATACCAACATAACTCTTGGTTATGTAGACAAGATAACAACATCTCAATATGCTATAGTTACTACTAAAGTAGCCGACTATTTCGAAAGATAGAATAAGTAAAATAGAAGAAATTCCATATAATGTCACAACTCCTACTAACTTTTGTCAAAATTTATTTTACATTTCATTAAATTAATTTAAAACTTACACTTCCCATGTAACTTGAGATATTTCTATGTACGACTGTATGAGCAAAAACACACCAAGGCCTTCACATAGGATTTTTAACACCCATTGTTGGAGATGCTCGAAGATTAAGAAAATGGTGGTTAATTTCACTACAATGTAAGAAAATTCCTCACAACATGAAGCCAAAGTGTATTCAGATTTGTGCCTCTATGTAGACATATTCACATACTTTATCTTGCAGTTAATGAGTAATTGCGCAGTTTTAATCAATTTATCAAATAAAACTTTAAAATTTCAAATCCCTTTCCAAGGCCGATTTCCTCGGGAGTACTCGCTACTCGACTGAGTGGAGTTTTAATTCCTCCCTTCATCCGAGCATTGGTGATTAAGGCGTCCGAAGAGTTCAATTTTTTGCCATCATTCATTAGAATGAGTTGACCAGTTAGCGATTTTTACACATTAAATAGAATTATATAGTTGACCGGTTCGATTTTCTTTAATAACATTGGCAGTGTCTAAAACTTTAATCATAGTTATTGATAACTCATTTTAAATTACTATAAATCTCTAATAACCCAGCCAATTACTAGCCGAGTTTGTTGCTCCTCGCTCCTGGACAAATAGGATCCGAACGAATTAAATTATTTTGGCGTTCAACTCGACCGTTACTCTGTAACCACATGAAAAATATGGATGCTTTCCCGGCAACCTCCCAGTTAGAGAAACAAACCATAGTGCTAGTTTTTTTTCCAGCCGTGATATACCCACCGCAGGTTATCACAACGGGTTTTTCCCAATTAAACAAAATGTGAGAGAGAATGGTAGGCTCCACTGATCCGCCACCCCTGGGGTGTGTGTGTGTGTGTGTTATGATTTCCTTCCCCTGTCTCTCTGTTTGTATAACCCGTTGTGCCCAACCCGCGGTGTACAAATCATTTTTGATTTATTTTAGCACCATATTTCGGATTTTTTTTTTTTGATCTAGTAGCAATGCGAGAGCATTTTTGATCGAGCATTACTAGAGCCATTGGATCTACCAATCCAATGGTGGTGGTGGTTTTTAATGGAAATTCATTTTTTACCTTTGGAGTGAAAAACTCTACTGAAAACCTTCACCATTAGATTGGTACATCCAATGACTCTAGTAATGCTAGATCAAAAATGCTCTAGCATTGCTACTAGAAATTCTTCTTCCATATTCCATTCTTTCCCTGCTTTCTGAGCACCACAGTCGTCAGTCAGTGTTAGCTCTAAGCTATTTTTTGGACTCCAAACAATTCAATTCAACTTAGGAATTAAAAAAAAGAATCAGTTACTGAATGCCGGTTACTATTTAAAAGGAAACATCATTTAGCATGAGATTATTCTGCTTCCAAAAGCAAACCAAACACACACCACGTACCGAATTTGGAGCGAAAACCAAAGAAATAATAAAATTAACAAAAATACAGATATTTCTCTTTTATTTTTTTCATTTATTTTTCTGGTAACTTTAAATTTTCCTCTCTCTATCAAAATCCGATTCTCTAATTTTTCCTTTTCTATTACATAGAGATTTTTTTTTAAAGACAGAATGGGTGTTGCCATCAATTCCTTATCTCATCATCATCTTCTTCATCTCTGATAATTCATTCGATCTTCAAAACACAATGAAGATGTATATCCAGGTTGGTCTTTAACACACAGAATTCCTTGTGAATTAGCCGGTGATTTCTTATCAGTTACCGGCTATTTAACTACTGTCTCAGTCCGTTTCTTTCCTTCATTCTTGGTGATGCGTTTTTTTGGTTGAAATAAAAAAATAAATAATAATGAGGTCAATTTTCTTAGTTGAATTGGTTTGATTATTTGTTGACCTAATTAAATAAATTCTCGATTCATCTTTCTTGACTGAAATCTTCAGATTTGAGGGAATTCAAATTTGGTTGTTGAATTGTCAGATCGTTTTTTTGAAATTGCTAGGAATTTGATTCTTCCAATTGTAGAATTGTTCAATTCTCTTTCAGAATTGTATTGAATTTTTGAGTCAGTGATGGGTGAAAACACGGCAGCACCACCAGTACCGGTGGGTAAAGAAGGTGGAGGAGAAAGTCGGAAAGGATGTAATCCTGTTAAGAAAGCAGGTCCAGTAACGATGGATCACGTTCTACTAGCGTTGTGTGAAACGAAAGAAGAAAGGGAAACAAGAATTCGGAGTTTATTTAATTTCTTTGATGTTGCAAATGTTGGATATTTGGATTATACACAAATTGAAGCTGGTTTATCTGGATTACAAATACCTGCAGAATATAAGTATGCTAAAGATCTTTTGAAAGTTTGTGATGCTAATAAAGATGGTAGAGTTGATTACCAAGAATTTAAAAGGTACATGGATGCTAAGGAATTGGAGTTGTATCATATATTTCAAGCTATTGATGTTGAACATAATGGGTGTATTTTGCCCGAGGAGCTGTGGGATGCGCTCGTTAGAGCAGGTATACTATACATTTCATAATGCTGTCATACGTTTATTTGATTGCACTTTGTTGTGAGTTGTCTCTTTAATGAGTGTATTAAGCTTAGGGATAGTCATGTAATGCTGTCTTAAGAATTTGTAACCCAGACATGTTGTTTAAACCTGTAATGTCACTTTAGGCTTGCACAAGATATTAGATGTCTAGTCCTTTCTAATGTGAATGGTGAAATATAAACGTTGAATTGTATGTATTTAGCGTTGCTGGGAAATTAAATGTTAACCTGGGACCGTGAATCTTGTAATATGTGATATTCTGGAAGTTAAATTTTGTTGTCCTGTTCTGTCAGTTGCTTCTTATAAGGTGTGGCAGTTCTTCTTTTGCAGGAATCGAAATTGATGATGAGGAACTTGCGCGTTTCGTGGACCATGTAGACAAGGATAATAATGGAATTATTACTTTTGAAGAATGGAGAGATTTTCTTTTACTTTATCCCCATGAAGCTACGTTAGTAAACATATATCAGTACTGGGAAAGGGTATGTGTTGTTGACATTGGAGAACAAACTGTTATTCCACAAGGCATTAGTAAACATGTCCATGCAAGCAAATACTTGATTGCTGGAGGAGTAGCAGGAGCTACATCTCGTACTTTCACTGCTCCTCTTGATCGGCTAAAAGTGGCTCTACAAGTTCAAACAACACGTGCTCACGTTATGCCTGCAGTTAAACAGATTTGGAAAGAAGGTCGCTTTGTGGGATTTTTCCGTGGGAATGGATTAAATGTCTTAAAGGTGGCCCCTGAAAGCGCAATTAGGTTTTACACTTATGAATTGCTGAAGAATGTCATCGTTGACGCTAGAGGTGAAGATATAGGTGATATTGGGACTTCTGGGCGTCTTGTCGCAGGTGGTTTGGCAGGGGCTGTGGCGCAAACTGCAATCTACCCAATGGATCTTGTAAAAACTCGGTTACAGACTTTTTCTTGTGAAAGTGGGAAAGCTCCCAAATTGAGTCAACTTTCACGGGATATATTGGTTCAGGAAGGACCTCGAGCGTTCTATAGGGGTCTTATTCCATCTCTTCTTGGTATTATCCCTTACGCAGGCATTGACCTAGCTGCCTATGAGACTTTAAAAGAGATGTCGCGAGAATATATTGTCAAAGACAGTGGTAAGTACTTTAGCAGTTATAGTTTGTTCTCTTCTAGTTTTGGTTTGCAGTCTTTTGCTGATTGATCTAGTTGTTACTTGAGACTGTTTTATTTTCTCGCCTTAGATCCAGGTCCACTTGTGCAACTAGGTTGTGGGACTATATCAGGAGCTCTTGGAGCAACTTGTGTTTACCCATTACAGGTTGTTAGAACAAGGTATTTGTGGCACATTGTCTTATTCCCATTTTGCTTCTTATCAGTTCGTCCAATATTTTGCTTCTCTTACAGTACCCTGTGTTGATGCTATTCGTTCTGCGTCCTTTCCAGAATGCAAGCACAACGTGCTAATGGAACTGCTGCTTATTCTGGGATGTTAGATGTGTTCTTGAAAACTTACCAACATGAAGGTATTAGAGGATTCTACAAAGGAATTTTCCCGAATATGCTTAAAGTAGTACCATCTGCAAGTATCACCTATCTTGTGTATGAGAGCATGAAGAAGAATCTAGAGCTTGATTAAATTGTGCTCACGTAGCTTTGACTTTTGTCTAGCTACCCTGATTGACATGTCTGATTATAGAGCTGACAGTGGTGGTGGGGATGATGATGATAACAATAATAAGATTTCTAATTGGTTAGGAGCTTTGATTGTTTCAGTTAGTGATAGATTATGCTTTCCATCAGCATACAACATACATGGCTCGTGTTATCAGACGTTTTTGCAGGCATGTATAAATAAAAAAATTGAGAGGCAGCAAGAGTTGGTTCATTCAGGTTATTTGCCTGGCGGTCAATAGTACCTTTTGTTTTCCAAAAATTTTCCGTACTAGATAAGTAGAATATACAGAAAGATGGAAGGATATTCTTTTTGTTATATGTATTTGCTACATTAGATGATTCATTTGCATTTGGAAAATCTTGTACTTCTCGTCCACTTGATCACAATGGCACACCCATACGCTGAAGGAGCTTTGCGTTGCATGCACACGACCCTGGTTTTGTTTATTCCGTATCACTTGTTTTGTATCTCTTTCTAATGTAGGATATCTGGTTATATGTATATTTATACGACAGTTTAGTAAACAAATCCGTGAACCTTCCGCGATAGGTTAAATTCATAGATGATTTGGGAATGTAAAGAGAACCTGAAGACGTCAATAACAAATCTATGACCTGGGATAGAGGTGCAAAAGGAAATGAACTCGTGCTCAGTTTCAGTTATCTTTTTGCTTTGGTTGCTTGGTTTTGCAGTCTGTCATCATGGGTCTTCACATTTAAGAGAAAATGGTGCTTCTGAATTGATTTCTCTTTCTCAATTTGGTAGTTGGGAGATGGAAATTCTGCTGTCCTGTTTGTGTTGTCCATTTTCACCTGGGGTCGTAAGTTTTGCAGCTGATGGGAGAAGCTTAGCTGTGGAAGATCACTGGCTGAGGGTTGTCTGCAAATCAATATTGTATCTAGTACTTCAACATTCTGTTACCGTTAATGAACTATTTACTCCAAGTTGTGCTTTCCCCCTCCATTACTCTGAAGTCTCAGACTCTCAGATACACTTTTCCATTGCCAAACTCTTGTATTCCATGGCTAATTTTCTGTCCAAGGCAACAAAATGACTTTCAACGTTTTTCACTCTTCTATGTCCGATGCACATGATGTCTTTCGCATTTGCCGATAAGTTTGTCGCTCTAACATTTTTTAGCTAGTGTGAGTTTGGACTGTTTGCGTTACAAGCAAGATGAGTTCAGATGAGCTCTGCTTGACAAGACACGAAGCGTCGCTCGAACTAGTGCTAGATAATGACAGATAGCTCAAAATTTGCCTAGTTTTTTTTGGAGACTAAGGTGATTTAATGGGGGTTGTGTTCCTCCAAAAATCGTCATGGTTTCCCTCTTTGTACTGTGACGACTATAAAAATCGTCACGGTTTCTGCTTTCTACTGTGACGATTTTTGGAGGACCACAGTCCCCGTTAAATCATCACAGCCCAAAAAAAACCTGTAAAATTTGCTTTTGCATCAAGGATAAAAAAAGGTTTTATAATTCAAAAATCTGACATGTTACCGAATAGCAACCCTATAACTCATAATCTGCCGGTGCGGCCAATATTTTGCAGTCTAGTTCAGAATTCGTCAGGCAACAAAATCTAGTAAATTGGCCAAATTTTGGCGGTTTAGTCCAGAATTTCCAAAATTTAAAATACCTAAAACCTGTGACAGACTCGATGATCCAAAATATTATCTGACAAATCTGTCATGTAATAACCATCACCAATATTGTCTTCGCTTAGTTTATGGCGATCATATGGTGTTTCCAACAAACACTTGTTGTCATCTGACATGAGTTTCTTGGATACTCACTTATTCCTAGATTGCATTTGGCCCCTTCTGTATAGCATTTAGTTAACATTTACCTAAATCCTGATTTGTCATCCAAATTTTACCAAGTGAGCTAAAAAATGTTTGGCAACACAATATTTGTAGCACCCCGTGCCAAAACTGAAATGACCGACCAATTAAGTCTAAATGCCTGGTCATTTATCGCAAATGTCGCGCCATTTTACTCTAATGTTACGCAAACTGGTACGCTGGCTAAGTAGCCTACGGACTAAGCTATGAAGCTTCTTTTGAAGTACTTGGAAAGGGTATGGCCTGGAAGATAACATCAGCCCAATGACCCTTGTTAATAGGCTTATGCTTATGCAAGAATTGGCATAGCCATGCCAATGAAGCTTGGTAAAGCTTGAGGTACGCAAGCTTCCATGCCTTAGAGCATTTGGCGTAGCCATGGCCTATGCAAAGCGGAGATTGACTGGCCAATTTAGTCTAGGTCACTTAATGACCGGCCAAATAGTGCATTGTGGGTTAATGGCTCGGCCAAAGTGGTAAATTGGCTGGCCAAATTGTGAAAGGGGTGTAAATGATCGGCCAAAATGAAAATTGGATGGATGGACTTTTGGTTGATTAAAAATATTTCCAAAAGTGCTGGTTTTTCTTATATGTAGGGAAGGTGTTGATCAGTGAAAGACTAAAGCTTCATTCTTTGGCTTTGCCAAGTGAATGCGAAAATTGGCCATAGCTTGCACATTTGTTGGAATAGGCTCTGGCCTATGCGAGAGAGCTTGGTTATGGTTCTGGCCTTGCTATAAGAGTTGGTAATGGCCTTTGGCCAACGCGAGAATGACTAGCTTAAGGATTTGATCTAAGCTTTGCGAGTTGGAATCCTTAGCCATGCTAGCATCCTATACTTAGTATGTGCACTTGCAACCGAAAAGGCTACCTATATTTGTGAACTAGGATGTGCTTGAACCCTCCACTGGCAAGGGTATGTATGCAGCCGATCTGCACGGTTCAACACAAGGTGATTCATATCATCTATATTCTCTCGGCACCGGCCTGGGGAATATGAGGTAATTGTCACGGGGATTCTCGGGTCTGGCCGCTAAGAAGACTGGGAGTGGCGCTGGCGCGAGAGTTTTTGACCTGGCCAGTTTTAGGCTGCGAGTTGAAGTTCGGACCATTAAGCAAATTTCGGGTCATGTAAAAGATTGCATGCCAAGAAAAAGCTTCTGGGTCACACATCAAATTTAAGGTCAGCAAGCAATTTTAGATTACGATGCGAAATACGAGTTTTATTTTTATGGATGATATGAAATAATCACGCATCATTTGTTCATGTTTTTCTTTACGAAATCTCCACGTGCATCTCGGTGACATTACTACTTTTGGTTCTGGAGCTCTCGGTATTTGCCTGTATGTAATTTAATCATGGTGTCACGAATCCTTCTATCTTCGTCTGTATCGTTTTCCATTTGATCCAACTGCTCCATATACATTTCTTGTTGATGGATAAGACTAGAACATCCGTGTTTGCTTCTTCATTATTTTGCAAATTACGACGATCCATCGGGATAAATAATAAAATTTTAGAAATTGGATGATAACTTGCGAAAATATGATGTTGGTGTGGATGGTTATATGAGTTGGAGTTGGGTTTATATAGGTACGGATTAAAATAGTCGTTGATCAAAATGGACCGTTGTGGTGAAGTATTTGTTGCACGGCTAACTCTGGCCATGTGGATTACCCTGTCCGCACGGATCACCCTAATCCTCCTAGCGGACCAACCTGAACCTGGAGTTTTTTTTTTGCTCCTAGCGTCTCATCTTGGCCCATGGTTTGCTTATTACCATCGTAGAAAACCCAGTTTTCCCATCCACCTAGACTGTCAAATTAACAAATTTGCTATACACCGTAACCTTTGATCTGAGTGGTTTTTTTTTTTCTTCTAGGTGACTAATTATTCTTGTTTTCAGCCATTAGATGGATGGCACAAGAACCTTTTTTTTTCCGGTCATAAAACAAGAAACTGGTTACAAAGTATTCAAAGCGCCCCACTAATTTCCACCGCTTTCTCAGAAAGAAATATAAGGATCGAGGAATTAGACAATTGGGAAACACAATTCAAACAGTGGTGATAGAGATATAGAGAGTTTAGGTTTTCTAACAAAATCCTTAAATCCAAGCCTCTCCAAAGTTGAGATCTATTAGAGTTACTACATTTAAAAGATAAATTCAAAGCCGCAGCATTAGAGAGTTCTTCAATTATGTGGAAACTGCTGGTTTTAAAATAGGGTAAAATTGTAGATCCATTTTCATTCTTGTTATTTGTACTCTCGAATCTACTCATCAAAAGTTATTCTTTCTTGTCAATCAGGAGCCGCAGGATTTCAATAGAGTTGCTTTCATATTCAATTAGAGTGCATCTCAGCACCCCATCTGAATCCTCCATTGGCTCCCAACTGCATCAGCTCATCTAGGTTCTGAGGTAAGACGACACTCCTTTTGCTCCTCTGCACTTACCTGCATCTTCGTAAAGAATTAAACCTACCCCTGAATTTCCATTAGGAAAACTTGGGGTACTGATAGCTATGCTGATTTTATAGACAAAATTTAGGATTTTTCCTTTCGTGAATATATT
>JAJJMA010026950.1:0-10685 GCA_023529015.1 Papaver nudicaule
TGGCCCTTCTTCTTGTGTCTCTTCACCTTGAACAGTTGGCCCTTCTTCTTGTGTCTCTTCACCTGCATCAGTTGGACCTTCTTCTTGTGGTTCTTCAACTGATGTTGCTGTTGAATCGGAGATAGGTTGATCGACATCAAGCTGTCTAGCAGCATTTTTACGACTGTGGGCACTCAAAGGTGCACCACCCTATCGACGGGGAGGCAATCTAACTTGTGTGACGGCAGGATCTGCAACAGGATCCTGTCTCTTCTTCTTGACAACCTCTTTACCCTTACCCTTAGCCTGTGGTGTGTTTGATTTCATGTTTTCCCTACAACACAAAACAAGAAACAAATTAACAGTTACACAGACAACAATCGGTTCAAATAACATCAAAGATAAACCAATTATAAACATAAGGAAACAAATCGTTGGACATTTGTGAAAATATAAACCGATTATATATTCGTATTTATATCAATCGGCTTTCTTAAGTGTTTACAAACAACGATTATGGAGTCACAGGAAAATCAAGATTTGTCTACTACATTAATCGGCTCACAAAAACAATAACATAAAACGATTGAGAAAGGAAAACATAAACGGTGAACATATTTATGAACATTAAACGATTAATTTCTGCCTCAAACCAGTCGGTTTATTCACATGGAAACAAACAACGATTGAGGCTAAGAAACTTTGGGAGTTTTTTAGCCTGAAATTTTTTGTCAATCGGCGTACATAAGACAATATATATAACGAATAACAACTGATATCGGCTTACGGAAAACAAAAGATGCAACGATTATGGCATATTCTTTCGTTGGTTATTCATGCGAAATTGTAACGATTGTGCCCTAGAATTCGAAAAGGCTAATTTCTAAATTTTAGAGGGAAAACTAATCGGTTTATGTTCAATTGAATATAGAACGATGGACAATAATCGGTTTAAAATACTAAAAACATACAACGATTGTTGTTCTGCTGCAGTTCCAGAAGATGAACACTTTGAACAATCGGTGGATATCGACACTAACATAGAACGATTCTGGGTAACAGTTGCGAACTGTCGGGTTGAAAATCATCAAATTGGAGTGAAAAATCAACCAAATTTCAAATGCAATACCTCATTCTCGTCGGCAGGGTTGGGTTCTTCTTCTTCTGCTTCTCTTTAATAGCCTGTAATTCTTCTTTACTCGCTCTCTTCGTAATCGGGTTAGACGAAGAAATTTCGTAAACTTTGTCTATATCGATTCCTGGTTGTTTGAACTCTCTAGGATTCGGTCCTTTGTTCATCCTTCGTTCCATTGGGTTTTATAGAATTAATCGTAATTTTATTTTTTTTGGAAATCGTCGATTAATCGACGATGTTTTGGTTTTGAAAAAAAATGAAATAAAGTAGAAGAAGAAGAGAGAATCGGTTTATGTTTTGGTTGAAATGAAATTTGGATTAAGATTTGGGTTTTAAGTAGAGAAATTATTGTGGGGGCATTTGGGTATTTTTGCCAATTTTTAGTTATCCCATAACCACCT
This sequence comes from Papaver nudicaule, assembly GCA_023529015.1. Lineage (NCBI taxonomy): Eukaryota > Viridiplantae > Streptophyta > Magnoliopsida > Ranunculales > Papaveraceae > Papaver > Papaver nudicaule. The sequence continues at coordinate 1,516 of JAJJMA010026950.1, forward strand.
CTAAAGGATAGGTATAAAATTCTACGGGGCCAAATACTCCACTCTGGGGCCAAATTAAGCCAGGTAAAAGATACTGCATTCGGCTACATAGACAGTTAAACAATAGAAAACATATATTTACCATTTTTTAGAACCGTGTTTTTCGGCAGTTTTCAAAATTTTGGGGCAGTTTGGTAGCCGACAAAACGGGGGCATTTTGGGAATTATTTTTTTCAAAAATGATAATCTACCCTTGGCCTGATTAACACTAATTTTTATGATTAGTGTTAATAATAATGATTAGTGTTAATGATTTCGGCTTATAGATTTTTTTGTTTTTGGGTGAGAAATTTCTTGGGTTTTGGGGGAAGAAGGGGAAAAATTTTGAGCTACACAGAAGCATTTTTGGCCTACACGATAATATGTTTCTCTGGGCCGAAAATACTATTTGAAAATGGCAGCTATGTTGCTAATTTCGGCCTAGACAAATTTGAATTTCTCCAAGCCGAAATCGTTTCGGCTTAAGATCTCAAATTTTGTCTAGGCCGAAACTCTCTCTGGGTTCAATGTATGAACTCAAAAAATTCATTAAGGGTTGTTAAATATGAGCCGAAAACAGTTCGGCTCATTCGTGTGTTAAAATTTCCAAGCCGAAAATGTTTCGGCTCATACCTTAAATTCCAATTTAAGCCGAACCATGTTTCGGCTCAGTCGTGTAATCATAGTATCAAGCCGAACTTCACTCTTTGAATCAGTCATGTAACATTCATATAGTTCACAGATATATAATCACTAACAATTTACATATCAACCCACAACCACCATTCAAAAGTAGTGCTAATTGCTGCACTAACATTCCTGTAAATAGTGCAGTAGTTGCTCTGGTAGTAAAGTATATATGCAGAAATATAACAGGAGTAATAGTAGTAAAGTTTATCAAGACAAAGATGGAGATGTTGGTGACAGTAGTTGGTGGAGTAGTGGATATATAACAGAAGCAGCAGTAGTTGTTCATACAATGCACTAAAATTCTCTCATAGGTTGACCAGCTGTAGTTGAGACTTGTGAATGGAAAAGTTGATGCAGGACAAGAGGAGCAGATAATAATGGACTAACTTGGAGTGTTGCAGACAAGCTTTAGTAGGATCACAACTCATACAACTTCATTGTTAGACAAGACATTAAGCAAAAAGAATGTAAAACCCACAAGTAGAGTGGCAGAAATATAACATTTGTCTGTGAATAACATCTGCACCATCTGGCAACTTCATCCGAGAGCTAGGTATGAAGCAAAAACTGAAATTCAAAAGTGGACAAGCAGAATTAGAAGCAGTTAGCTCTGTCCAAAAGAATAATCCACCAATCACCACACTCATAGCATGCTAACAGCAGCAATTTCACACTCTCAGAATTGCTTCACATACTTACTAGCTTGCCATTCAACCAGCACACTCACACACTACCATACACCATCCTCACATCAGATACTTAAGAAGCCGGTAATACAAAACCAAAAGCTTCAAAAGTGCATATCAAAATCCTTGTATTATTCAGCTGCAGGATTTAGAGTTAATTCCCCAACAACACCACCACAGTAAAATCAAAAATAAAAATTAATGGGAAAATCAAAATTTGATTTTTACATAAACATAAAATCAGAAAATTGAAAACCCATTTTACCAATCAACATCAAACAAAAAAAAAACATCTCAAATCAAAAGTACCCCCAAATCAATGAAAGAAAGAAAAAACCCAAATAAATATAGAAAATCCCCAAAGTTCAATTGAATACACAAATTAGGTTTTAATGAACATCATGCAAGTAACCCATAATCATACACACATCAATTCAATTCAGAAATTAGGGTTTTAAGAAACAAACCTTAAAATTTCTGTAAGCTAGTACCATAGTTCTTATTTGTTTTCTTCTCATAATTCAAACGCAACCCATCTCCTCAAATCATTCCAACAACTCACTGGTTAATTCCAATATCAGATTTACTTCGAACTACATCAATCAATGGTGAAAGATCTATCAAATTAGATAGAAACAAAGGAGTGAGAGAGAAGAAAAACAGAGAAATTACAGAGTGAGAGAGAAGCGAGATCAGTGAAGAAGACGATATTGGAATATATTCAAAATATCACCATTAATTCGTTAAGATTTAGAAGAACAAATTCTGATTTTCGATGCTGCTGGTATTTCAAGTTGGTGGTGATGGCTTTAACAGAGGAGGAAGAGAAGAAGAAGGAGAAGAAAGAAGATGAAGAAGAAAGAAGACGTTGTTGTTGGTTGTTTTCTAAAATCAACAGAGAGGAGGAGAAGAAGAAGGAAAAAAAGAAGAAGAATGAGAGAATTTCTGCGGGTGATGAAGTGGTGGTGAGTTTTAATGAGGTTAGGTTTAGGGCAGTGGCAGGATTAGTAAATAAAGGTAAAGGGTATTTTAGTCTATTCACGCTATTTTGTCTCCATTCAAACTGCCACAAAATTTTCGGCACTGCCGTAAATCACGGTTCATTTTTTATGCCCATCTTAACTTTATTTCTGTGTCGCTGGGAACTTAATGTCGACAATTTCTTTTCAGGTCGAATTTGTTGGAGGCCCTATGTGTTGGAATACCCGTACGTTTTCTGCCTCAGCTGGTAAGCAACTATAGATCAGTCTCATCTTCTTTATTTATTTATTTATTTTCACTGTTGACGTTTATGTGTTGGACAACTGATTTTCACATGTGGTGGGGCCTTCTGTAATGGACAAAAAATTGTTTTTTTAATCTTTTAACCAAATTCTACGTTTGCGATTATAATTGCCATTTGAATTTGGTTATACGGTCCAGGTGGAGAGATCTCTTCTAGTGACTGGATTTGGATATGAACATGATGATGCCTGGGCGACAAACATAAATTTATTCAAAGAATTTACTGATATCAGCAGGGTACGTCTACCTTCTTTTGAGTCATGCAACTTATTACAAAAATATAACAAAAATTGAAGTCAAATCATAGAATTCTTCAGAGAGAGGCCATGCTAGTAGAATCACCATGTATACTATCGGCCTTGAAGGTCTGTTGCAGTAGTAAAGCCGATTCTAGGATCACTTGTCTGCCCTGATTTAACATTCCCACTGAGCTTCTTTCATTCTCTCCGTTGACAAAGAGGGCGGCGTATCAGAAATTTACATCTGCTTCAACTTCATTTCAACTTGAACTTTTTTTAAGCGGTTTTCAGTCTTCTTTTTTCCTGGGTGTTTCCCGTGGAATGCATGACATAAAGCATTGTATTCATTTTTCAACTTCTTTTTCATGTTCCTGCCGTCCAGTTCCTCAGTTTCCAGTGTTCCACGTTGTCTCAGAAGTTGAAGTGCACCTGATAAACCTTTAACAACTGCAGCTTCCTGGAAGATCGCCGCTGGAACTATTTTATGTTTCTCCTCGTTAACTAAGCGTCCATCTTCATTAGCATCTTTTGCCTCAACCAAACCAGCTGAAGCGACTTCTTTTATTTCCTGATCAGAATACTTCAGTATTTCATCTTCTTCCATGATAATATCTTCACCTTCTGGTTTATGAGTCTGTTCATCAAGATGAAGACCCGAGACAAACCCCTCTGTTTCTGAGAAGACAACCCTATCGTCTTGTGAAACTTGTGTTTCCCTAGTTTTGTTTTCCACGGTTTGTTACTGGCAGTAATGGCTGAAGCAATTGCCTGAGCACCAGTTGCGTCATTCTGTTTTCTTAAAGCTTGCTTTCTAACCATCTCTATTGATTTGTAAAGATCGTCGTCTTCATCTCCAAAAACAAGGTTTTCAGCTTCGTTCACTGGAAAAATTGAAACCTGCTCGTGCTGCAATGCTTTACATGCCTCCTCTGCCTTGACTTTAGCAGATTTGTATGCATCACTCCTCTTCTGTGCCTCAGATCTCAGCTGCTCCTCTTTGGCAGATTGCATCTTCCCATCCTTCCTGGAACCACGATCCCCCACTCCCAACCCGGCAGACACAGCCTCTTTTTCAAGGGCATCTACATCCAGCTTATCTTTTTTCCGCAAAGATTTTTGCTTCTTAGTCTTGTTAAATTGAAGCATCTCTTCTGGCGTGTAGTAGTGGGATGATGTTTTTACTGAAGTAACTAAACTTTCAAGACGACTGGTTGTGGAAACACCTTGTGGTCTTTTATGAAGGTCTTCTAGCTTTTTATCTGCGTCACCGTTCAGATGGCCACTTTCATCAAAAGTTACCCCCTCATCTTCAACTGGGTCATCATACTGGGGAAGAATTTTCTTTGCAGACACTGTCCCATCGTCAAACATGTCTTCATATTTTCCAGTTCTTTTCTTAGCAGCCTTGTGGGCATCATCCCTTCGTTTCTGCTCTCCAATCTCCACATTTTCAAGCATGTCAGTCTCTTCATTAAGGTCACCACCGGCAAGCATGCTCTGATCTTTCAGAGTCAAAACAACAGCCCCCCCTTCAGCTACTTTATCAAGCCCATGAAGAACTTTTATTCCAGCAAGATCCTTTGAGGTATGCGCAGCCGGGGCGTCATCTTCGCTTTCTCCTTCTTCCTGCTCCTGAAGATCCTGTATAGCTTTCTCTTTCTCGGAATATTTTCTTTCCTCAAGCTTGCGGCTTTTATGAACCCATGACAGAACTTTAGAAACACTTTCAGATTTCCTTTTCAGCCTCTGCTCTCTCATTTCTTGTATGAGCTCCTTGATTTGTGAAGTTGATTGCTGTGAAACAGCTGATGCGGATTCGCGCTTATAACTCTCATCTTGTTCAATTCGCTTCTCTTTCTTCGATTCCTTCTCTCTTTCATTGTGTTTCTCTGTAACCCTATCTTTTTCTCTAACCCTATCGCTCTCCCTGTCGTTTCTCTCTAACCCTCGCACATGATGTTCCTTCCTTGTATCTCTTTCAAGATCTCTGCGTTTCTCAACCGTATAGCTAGCCCGTTCCTCTATATCTTCTCTTCTATCCCTACTTCCATAACCCTTCTCCTCCCTTCTACTAATATTACTCTTCCTCCGATCATTGCCCATTATCTGAAGAACCCTGAACCTTGTTTCTGCGGTTTGCAGACTGCAGAGGGAGAAAAAAAAAAAGAGAACATTAATTAAATACCCCTGTAATTTCAACCCCAAAACTTTAGCCTTATTCAACTTTATAAATACCCCTACTATGATTTCATTCCTAAAATACCCTCTCTTATGTAATTATTTCTCATTTTATTATTTCAAAAACACAAAAAATGTTCTATCACCACCTCCTACCATCGACACCATAACCAACACCACATCCGCTACAACCACCACCACTATCTCGACTCCACCACCACAACCACAACCTCCGCCTCCACCACCATTATCGCACCTTCACCACCAACAAACACCACCTCCGCCACCACCACCACTAACAACCACTACAACCTCCTCTAGTAACCGCCACCACCAACAACAACCACCACCACGACAACCCCCTCCAGCAACCACCACCACCACCTTTCGCCACCACCACCAATCACCACCACTACAACCTCCTCATGCAACTACCACCACCTGCACCACCAACAAGAACCACCACCTTTTGCCGCCCCCAGCAACCACCACCTCTCTCGCTACCGCCGCCACCACCAACGACATATTATAGTTCCAATATGACTTTTTTACACCACCAGATTTTGGTGTCTAGTTGCAAACTGGACAACATTTATGTGTCTAGTTGTCAACTAGACACCATGATTATATGAACTCTGTGCACACCAGATTTTGGTGTCTAGTTGCAAACTGGACAACGTTTTATGTGTCTAGTTGCCAACTAGACACCATGATTGTATGCAACAGGAACCCTGTGCACACCAGATTTTTGTGTCTAGTTGCAAACTGGACAACATTTTATGTGTCTAGTTGCTAACTAGACACCATGATTGTATGCAACAGGAACCCTGTGCACACCAGATTTTGGTGTCTAGTCGAAAACTGGACAACAGTTTTTGTGTCTAGTTGCAATCTAGACACCAAATTAGGTGTTAAATTGGCAAGTTGACACGAATCAGTGAACCTAGCGTGAGTCGAACACGCATCTTCTGACCTAGAGTCATTCGTGCTACCATTGCACTACAGGTTCGTCTTGGAGGTCTTTAAAACTATCAACACAAATGTCTAACAGTATTATCACCAGGTTATATGCAACAAAATCTTATCATTTTATATATGCTACACATAATTAGGTGCTACTCATAAATGAAAAGGTTTAAATCGTCAACCAGTTGCACAGGTCAGTCAGTGTGTTTTTGGTACATACCCTAAACAGCTACACTTACTGGTTAAAATGTGACTGAACAGTAAGCCAGCAATGTTTGCCAAAAATATTATTTTTCATTTATGAGAAAAGAAAACGTACGTTTAAGCAATATACCAGTGTTACATAAGTACCTCGCCAATTTGAATTTCTTTAGCTCCTTCGTCATGGATGATCTTAGCAAGATACCCATCCTCCATACACTCCATTTCAACCGTCGCTTTATCCTTAGAAAACTATTTAAAAAAAGTGTCAGACCCCATGACCTAGGTGCATACCCCAAATTACTCGCACGATAAAATAATATCATATAATGAAGTAATAAACCTACGTTAAAATTTCCTATCTAAGATGTTTGCTCCTAAGAATCTACATTTTGTGTGGGAAAAACTAAAGTTTTCGAAATTAAGCAAAACAACTGTAGTACATTCATTTTTTGGTAGTGACATACAGAAATCTACATGTTTAAGCTCACAGTGGGTTAGGAAAATATAAGAAACATTATATGACATAAGTTAATAAGGCTACCTGTGGGCTCTTCTATTTCTGGTAGCTCAACATGAGTACCTGAATTAAGCATTACAAGGCTCTCCTTACGCCTTGGATGTTCCACGCTTTATGTCGTACAAATCCAGATGACACTCAACATCAGTGTCTTGTATTTTAATAAAACCACACCACTCTCCACAAAAAGAAGAGGAACTAGCAGACAGATAGTTGCTTGGTTAAGGTTGAAGAGTTTATCCCAAAATTCAGTTATTATTCATCACCCAATAGAACCATGTATACGAAGGGACCATCCAAATGAACACAATTTTTGTCACAACGTATTTATCCCAAAAGCTGAGTAAGGATATCTCACCGAATCCCCCGTCCTTGAAACAAAAAGAGGCTATGACTTTGACAGGCTTGGAGTCAGTTGATGCTAACCAGTGAGTAAAAGAGATTGTATAATCAAAATCCCAAAACTAGAACAAAATTTTTTTGCAACCGCTTAAATGTCAAAATTTTACAACTACCTAGAATTATCGAGTTTTTAAAACCATGAAACTTTACTCAGAAAACGATTAAATCGATGATCACACGAATCTGGTCTTTTTGTGATTGGGAAACTGAAACTTTAACCTTCTGAGTTTGGAGTCCCAAAGGTGCCTCACGCAAATGATTGAGCTGCTCTATCTCCTTCCTTGCCTCTTTTGGTGAAGAATTCATCAGATCTAAAATTGTAGTAGCGATGGTGGCGGTGAACTTTTCATATCTGAATTAGTGGTGTTATTGTGAAGGTGGTGGTGGAAGATGGTGGTGGTGGTGGTTGTGACGGTGGTGGTGGATGATAGTGCCGGTTGTGACGTTGGTGGTGGAAGATGGTGGTGGTAGTATTGGTGGTGTCGGCGGAGAAAAAAGAGTAGAGAGGCAGTTCAGATCTGAAATTTTTTTTTGAAGGAAACATGGGTTCCAAAGAACCCAAGAAAATTTATTAAGCGACTACCTCATTCAAATTGAGGTTTGAAGGATTACATAGAAGAGGTGGTATATGAACACACCATCTAGTTTCATCATTATACATTGCATCTTGACATAATAAATGTGCAATGTGATTTGCATCTTTTTGAATTACATAAAACCAAATAATATGGAAGAGACTAACAGAGATTTTAATCCTACAAGTGAGAAAATAAATGCACCAAAGAATATCTTGATCTTTCCCCAAAGTGACCAGTTGACCTTTGATTGCATCCCCTTCAATTTTTTCATCAATAAGATTAAAATATTTCTGCAGTATTTCCAAAACCCAAACTTTTGTCTCATCCATAAGAGAAGAAGTAGAAGTTGTATCAAAATCAGCCTGGTATCCGAAATTTCTTCCCGAATTATCCTGTATAAGATTTCGTCCAACACAAACTATCTTCTCTATTCTTCTTTTCACTAATCTGTAGTGATAAGATTGTTGACACAATATTTGAAGAAGAAAACATCTGCTACAAATCCATAAATTGATTATATAATTCAATATGTAATCTAGGCATATAAAAGCCATTAGAAAGGAAAAGAAAAACATACTAATAAACCTAAAATCGTTTATAAACGATTGTTTATTTAAATTAGATATACATATAATACAACATTGTATTCAAATCTAACCAGGAGATCTGAAAAAATCAGACCAAATCTGGTAGATCTGAAATACAAAAGAAGATTTTGCAGAGAAAACGGTTTGAAGTTTTGCAGAGAAAAAACAGGAGAGAGAGAGAGAGGCGGAAGTTTTTTTTTTTTTTTTTTTTTTTTTTTAATTAAAGGTAAATAAAAAAAATTTTATTGATTGATAAATTTTAAATGTGCCAGAAATCAATCCATGTTTTGAAAATGAACTGAGTTTTTAGTTAAACCTTATTAGCCTACTTAGGGTATATACGGAATTTTATACTAAATCAGTTTTAACGGACTTCAAATTTAACCCTTATAAGGTTAATTGTTAAGATCCAATAAAATCAGGGGTTTTTATTTAATTTCCTCTAAAAAAAAGGGTTTTGATTGCACGATCTCAAAAAATTGTGCCAGAAATCAATCCATGATCTTGTGCTCTTGTCTATTTATAGTACTTAGTGAGTCTTCTGACCAGGAATAGGAAACCAAAAAGAACTTCCAAATATAGTTTGGCCGGGTTTGGATATGTGATTTATGGGCCAAAGGATTATGTTATGGCTGGGCCCACTTCGTTTTTAACTGTAAAATCAAGAATTTTGGAGGATTTGAAACATTATGAATGTACTACACAGGGTGTGAGGCGTCTTGGTGCAGCTGCTGTCAGAAGATAGTCCCACATCACCTAGATCAGCCATAATGAACCTAAATATAATATGGAAGGGCCACTCCACTCATTGCCAATTGGTT
>JAJJMA010026960.1:0-12969 GCA_023529015.1 Papaver nudicaule
ATCTTCAACCGTGTGTTTAAAAAAAGTGAATCATCCGACGACAGACAGGCCGCTAGCTTATACAGCTTTCACGCGCGGCCGCGCGGGACAGCATTACTCATGCTGGTATATATAAAGCAATTACCTAGAGCTACAACTGGCTAATTTGCCAGTTAGACGGTTCAGTTTGCATGTTTACATGTCCCATAGTGCCACAAATCTAACAAATTCGATGATTTGTCGGACCCATAAGAAAGGGCCTTATCTTGTTGATCAAAATTCTAAAAGAACCGTGTAGAAAGTTCCTGAAAAATCTGGATAGACATATAAGATGCTCTTTAGGAGGGTCCATGGCATTTATGTGTGACCCACTATTTCCTGAAAATGGTGAATCGCTCTCTTGTTGGGGATACAATTTATGATTGTTTTTTCATGGTTTGATTAGAACTCTTTGTTGATACACTATACTTCAAGCGATCTAAGAAATGTGATTCCAAACAGTCGTACTATGTTAAGAGTTTTCAACATCAACTTTAGACAGTTTAGCATAAACAGAATCCTTTTGAGTTGAATGCAAATATTTGAAAGTGAATGATAACAAAATGGTGGTAAAGAGAAGTTTATATCTCATTATTGATTCAAAATACACTGATATATGAAAACAATGATTACTAATGATATATAAACAATCCATACAAAATAAATAATTATACAGACAAATATTACATGAGTATCAATGAAAATGAATTCCCTTATTATTTTATATTGTACCATAACTGAATGAATAAGAACTATTGCAAGAAATTCCCTTGCAAGCATTGAAGATCCACAGTTTGCATGGATAAGCTCTATTCTACTTATTAAACGTTTTCTTAAGCATTGTTGTGGACAATCGTCGTATATTCAATCTAGGACATGTTTTCGTTCTGACTATCTAGGCAACGCGCTTCACTGGTAATCACAAGGTGTTTCTTGTTGTTAGGGTTACGAACAAACTTCTTCGAAAAGACTCATTGGAAAATTGTTGTTGCAACAGTTTTTAATTTATTCTCTTGTAAAAGGACAATCATCGTATTTTCAATCTAGGACATGTTTTTGTTCTTACTTTCCAGGCAACGCACTTCACTAGTAATCACAAGGTGCTACGTGTAGCTAGGTTATACTTACAAACTTATTGGAAAAGGATTCTTGGAGAACTGCTGCTGCATGCAGTTGATGATAATTTATTCTCTTGTAAATCGATGTTACATTTCAAGTTGTAAGTTGCAACCCGATGAAAAACAATTATTCGCGGCTGCCGATGATGATAGTTTTTTTTTTTTTTGATCTAATTTGGATACATATAATGTAACTTGGTGAATTTATGGTGTTTTAACTTGAGCTTATGCTTGTAATATTGCCACAACTTCTAGTGTTGTTAGAGTCTTTTGACGTTGCTTCCGAGTTGCTGGTCCATCCTTAATTATAGGCATTACATGTTAGAGCATTGCTCGGTTGAACCCACTGATGTTGCTATCTCAAGTCAGTTGTCAAGTTTAGATGACAAAAACTCAATCCTTGATAAGTCTACAATATACAACTCGGACTAGGATAAGATTAGGTATTCGAGATGAATACCACTAAAGATGAAGATCGGAGCTTACATACTTGATAAAACATATCGTCCTTATTAAAGGTTAGAAATGTTTACCTTTCAGTTTTGTATTTACCATTCTATCATTTAAAATAGTTTATGATGTTGTTTTTGTGATCCGAAGGATTTTTAAGGATTAGTTCTCTTAGCATTTCACATTACTTGTGATCATATGACTAAGTTGAAGTGAGTAGAGTTTTCTCTTGAAATAGACCTCAACAGTCTACGCGTTCATATGTTGGTGATAGGCATTTCAGAGAACGAGCAAGTTTTGTATGAGTTCACTAATTCTCCTGAACTCCATTGTTTGCTCTATGTTCGCGTTCATGGACGCGTTCATATAAGCCATGGAAAATTTCATTATTGAAATTTTCGGTCGGTTGTGTTTGGATTCTCGAACTCATACACAATCCGGCTCATGGAGCTCTTCCACATTTTCCACGCATGGTCAAACTTGTTTGAGCCGATGACATCCTTCATTAGATCAAAGCGAGTCTTCTCACAACCTTTAGGTTTTGACCAACGGGTTAGAAGAAGATTGAGTTGGACCTCAAAGCAAGCCTATGGACTTTTCTAATTTGGAAACTTGCTTGAGCCCTACTCAAGGTTGCTTAACTTTAAAGCAAAGCCTCCCTTGATGATCACTAAAAATAAATGACCTTCTTCAAGATATAATCTCAATCCTATACACATATGTGTATCCTTGGATAAAGGTTGGTCGTCATCTCGAAGTCTTTTTCTAGGACTACGACTATTTGAAAAGATTTTACTTGAGGATCGTGAACCACGGGTCGGAAGTAAACTTCATTGATCCTGTATCTTGGGTCAATCATACAAATACCAAGATTTGGATAGAAACTTCATAAGACTGCACTAGGTTCCATAACGCAAATTCACGAACTAGGTTTAATACTAGGTTCGTCATTACGAGGTAAAACTGTTTAGGATAGATCAATAAGACCTAATCAGCATATCGATTTCCATTAACCTTGACTTTAAGTCTATAGGAAATCACAATCGTATTCTTGTTTAATACAATTGAGTACACCAGGCGTCCTGTTAGAGGCAGGGTAGCGCTAGTCTTCACGAAGGAAAGTGGAGCAACTCCTAGGCCTGTAAAGGACCACTAGTGGAAAATGCCCGCTCAGAGACACCAGGTAAGTGTCGTTTAGAGCCCAACATCGACATTTACTTGTGTTGCATCAAGTGTCGCAATATCTCCGTAGCAGTTTGGAACAACACTTGCAAATGTCGTTGTTGACTGAGACATTTATAAGTGTCGCAACCTGAGACACGTATAAGTGTCGTTATGCAAGTATTTAAAAAAAAAAAAAATAGAAATTGATTCAGCTATCAGCTGAATCAAAATCAAAACCAACCAAAACCAGAATTATAAATACAAAAATTAAAACTAAATCATTTCAAAACTAGAACACACTATATTTAAAACTGGATTCAATTTATAATTAGAACAAAATTATTCCATGTTACAACACTATGATTATACTTTACCACAATTTTTTTACAAAACTTCACAAGCTAGCTAGAAAACTTGAAAATACCAACTAATGTAAGTCCATTTCTATCACTACTCTCTATACTTGTTCTCTATTTTTGAATGTCTTTGCTGCAAGTATGATGTTACATTCTTGAATCTTCATTGCTGCTCAACATATCCGGAGCTTTGGTGTTTCTGCAAGAAAAAAAAATTACAAGGATATTAGATAAGATCCCATGTGCAGCAAGCATTAAGTAGATGTACATGTAATCAAAATGTGATGCAAATCAAAGATAGTAGAGATATGAATGTCTGCGCATACACTTGTAACAGTCTGCTCTTCGGAAAGGCATAAACCTCTTGTCTCAGGCATCTGCTGGTGACCCTGGAACAATAACCAATTTCGATTCAGTAGGAATTTCTACCAATCGAGGGCGGTAAGATACAAAACAGAAAAATATTTTGATTACGTTCTTTTCCCATTCAATAGCTTCATTTAAGGCTTGTCTTTCAACTAGAAGCATGGGAATTTGTTGATTTAGTTTCAAGTCCATTCCTTCATAGAAGTCTCTGATTGAATGATAGAGTGGTTGACAGTCACCCGTATCCATGATCGCGGATTCCATGCATTCTAAACAAAGATTGCGTCCATCTCCTGAAGGAATGTACCTTGCACTCAATGACTTAATCACAATAGTGAACCACTGTAAGTATGAGATCAACCTATTCGGCTAATTATAAGTCATAACTACTTCGAGTAAAATTGAAGACCAAACTATGAAAACAACTATTTGTGATGGCAATAAACCATATATACTATACAGGCTGCGTACCTCTAGTCGTTCACAACTGCAACAACGAGCAGTGTTATCATGCTCATGTATAGGACAATACTTCTGCCCCCAAAAGGATGAGACCTGAACTCGATTAAACCAGCATCATTTGGCGGAATCTGTAAAAGATCGTAAACCTTTTAGCTTCTTGAATCATATCCCTGGTATATAATATAATATCAGATATAAAATTTTCAGTTGTTTCTACAAACTGATGGCAAACTTCACAACTGGGATGATGCAACTCTCTGAAACAGGACATATGGTAAGGATTCCTCCTGACAATGAAAACTTGATCCAAGAGAAAGAAATTTAGAAGCAATGTATATACAATAAAAATAAAAGCGAAGTAGGATCATAAGAAGGATATGATGGCTTATTGACTTTTTCCTGAAGTGCTCTAGCTAAATCTTCGTCATGGTCTGTCTGCCTTCTGCACCCTGGATAAATTGACATACTCACTAGCGTCACTCAATCGATATGCATATGTACTAAACAATTAAACAAGCTCAAAGCATCAAACTAAACAATTCATCGAAAGCATACCATGTGGTTTCCTTAAATCTTCTGCCAGAGAATGTGCAACAGCATGATCCGACCCGCCATTCTTAGCTCTAATTGATCATCCTGAAAATTGATAACTCACACACATTATGCCTTGGACTGGAGAACAATTCACATTAGTAAAGACACCTAGGAAAAGCTCTATAGTTCCTCAAACTTTATATACTAATCAAATTACAATATGTTCACCAGGGTCATGCCTAGCTATGGTTTCTTCACCGTGAAACTGCAGACCTTTAAATTTCTGCCGATTTGAACATCCTTTGAAGAGCTTTCTAAGCCATCTTAAGAAACCGGGCTTTCTCTCATAGGATGGTGGTGCCAAGTTACCTGGTTTCCAACAACAAAGTAAGAAAAATATAGGTAAAGGTAGTAGAACAAACCAAAATAGGCGTGCTGTACAACATGTGTGCAAACCAAAATGAGTAAAATGAGCAAAATTGCAAAACCACTTTTAATTACTATAACAGGGTATGGAGGCAGACCTTGTGATTACACTAGAATATCGCAAAAAGAACACCTGCAAGCTTGCAAAGTATCTTAAAACCCTGCAAGGTTGTGCTGATCTCCATACCTCCAAGTATTGTAGCCATGACAGTCAAAAGCTTGTGAAAACCCATTGAACCCCATAACTAACCTAGCTGAATTATCCCAAGATTCACACTATGAATTAAAAAGACCCCATAAAACAACAGATTGCAGTATAGATTCACACCAAAAATAATAGCCTAAACCGAATGCCTAAATTGAAAATAACAGACAATACAGTGAAGATCGAACAATACCATGAGAATCATGGAAACTAACACCAACCCATGATGGAGTTACTGCAGATGTTATCACCAACCTAAAAGAACAAACAAAAAAACAAACAAAAAACACCAAATATCAGATAATTAGGGTTAAATCAAAAAAGACTAATAATGTTATTGTTCAGATCTAGATTAGGGGTTTTCTTTGTTACAACACCTTACTGTAAATCCGAGCAATACCATGAGAATCAACACCATACTGTAAATCTGAGAGAAAATGAAGAGAAATTAAATCGTCAAAATCTAGAAATCAAACAAGCGAAGTTTGATAGATTTTTACAATTTAATTAACTCCTCAAGTTAGGTATTTATTTCTCTCGTTTAATTTTTAGATTTCACGCATTGGGGCTTCAGAATTTCTTTTACTGACAAACCCTAAAAGAAAAAAAAAATCATATCTTTAAAAGAGAAAACCCTAAACGAGACTAGTTGTGGTTCTTGTGGAAGAGGAAGAAGAGGAAAAGGAAGAAAGGTTAGCCGGAAAGATGGAAACAGATAGGAAGAATGAAGGTCGATGGGAACCAGAACCCTAAACGGCTAAACCTAACATCAGCAGAGACAAGATGGAGAAAGACTCTGCGATTTTGATTTCCATTAGGTGAGAAAGAGATTAAGTCATGGTCATGGTATGGGTTTTGAATATGATACAGGGATTAACAAGTTAGGTACTGATTTTAGACTGAAATCCCTGTGGGGAAGAACATGAGCTTCCAGAGAAGAACATGGCGCAGAAAGAGAGATGAGAAGAAAATATTTGTGGCTGAGAGTGGGATCGATGGAGGGTTAAGGTTTATCCATGACACACGAATATCTCATACGCTTCATAACTAGTAGCGGAATAAACTCGAGGCTAACCTATTTGGGCATAAAAATCTTAACAAGGAAACGATACTTATAAGTGTCTTAGTATGGTCAACCCAACAAAGACACATTGACCATAGTCAGCAACACTTGCGGTATTGTTGTTTAAATATTTTACTATTTAGCCAGAACAACAACACATAAGTTAGTGTTGTTCACACAACAACATGAACTAACTGTCGCAGTGCAGTGTTGTAGTTAGGCCCTTTTCCACTAGTGGACGTCATCTAGGGGAACCAAGTACGTAGGCTTCTGAGGGAGTTAAGAGACGTAGGAGCACAACAGTAGCTGAGTTGCTTGTAGGGTTAATTAGTCTTGATATATTCCAGTCCGAAGTCTGAGAGTAGGCCAGCGTCTGTATTTGTTTAATACTGTTGGTGTTCACATCAAGATGAGGTCCCAGGGTTTTTCTACTGGTTTGCAGTTTCCTCGTTAACAAAAATTCTGGTGTCTTGCATTACTTTTCCCTTCCGCATTATATAGTCTCTGATCTATATAATTAGAGTATTGCAAGTTTGTTGATTCATACCCTTGAGTGAATCCATCTCTGCTGAGATCTACAATTAGGATTTGGTTCTCAGAACTGTACTCGGGTTGTTGCTTGAATATTGATTTGTGAGATCGTTCAAGCAACCTATCAACTAGGTTCACGAAATTAAAAGTTGGTAGTATATCTTGGTATCCCCTATTTTTCAGTTGGTATCAGAGCTGGCAAACACATAAAGGACGTTATTGTATTTGTTTGACTGATTCATGAACTATGTTTTCACCAAGTTTTGATTATGCCAAGTGCTTGGGAATTTCCAAACGTGCCTCTACGATTGGATCTAATCATGTGTCTATAGCATTGTTTTTGCCAGAAAAAAAGTGTACCGTCTCTTGGTACTTTCGTAGTGCTCGAGATGAAAATCGAACAAGACAAGCCTAAACCAAGTCAATGGTCATTCAAGTCTTGCTTCGGTAACAGAGAGGATAGAGGTTTATCTAGGGAGGTAAACAGTGAAAGAAACTTGAGATCAGGTTGAGAATGTGTGTTTTTGCGTATAAAGGTTCAAGATCTCCGTCGTGAATGGAAATCTCCAGGGCTAGAAGTGTTTTGAATGCTCAGGTATTTGCTCTGAGGTTCTGGTGTATTCAAGTATTTTGCATGTTCTGCCTTGGAAGATAGAGGAAGCCTCTATTTATAGTGTTGAACTCACCCTGATCTCTCGACAGAGAAGGTGGAAGCCGTGGAAGACTGGAGGAGTAGAGGACGTGAGTTGTGCTCTGTAACTGCTAGAGTCATGTAGAACGTGTCCACTCAGCACCACTTTCTCGTAACTGTCCATCATCCCTATCAGTTTCTTTCTAATTGTCGTAGACCGCCAGACCAATACCCCTAAAGTTATCCCCCTGTGTGATGTTTTGATATCTCGTGTAGTATGTAAATATTGCATGGTTGTGTTGAGTTTAAACAGCGTTGCATAGTTATGGCTCTATCTCCAATGTGATTGTGGTGCTAGAAGCACATGGTGTGGCTTTATAGCGCTATGACCTTGGCCATGGGCCAAGGTCAGATTTTGTGGCGCCATGATTTATGGCGCCACGGTTATTGAAGCTATGGCCAAGGCCAGTTTTTGTATGACGCCATGTTCATGGCGCCATGGCCTTGTGGCCACAGCCTTGGCCAAGGCCAATCTTCGTGGCGCTATGCTCATGACGCCATGGCCTTGTAGCCACGGCCTTGGCACTGGCCAAGGCCAATATTTCGTGGCGCCATGAGTATGGCGCCATGGTTTTGAGGCCACGGCCTTGGCCATTGGCCAAGGCCAATCTTTTGTGGCGCATTTAGGATACGCCACTTCGACTATGGCATGTTTGTGCACTTGGGCTATGGCGTATTTTAGGTCATAGCATGCTTATCCATGGTATATTAGGCCATTATGGGTTTAAAATGTGGCCTGCCTAAGTGTGTTTAAGCTGTTGTATGCTTCTCAGAGAGCTCTGGACAGGCCTAGAGCCGCGATGTTTCTGAGGTTTTCATTGAGACTCAGGTATCGAGTCGTATTTTAAGAGGAAATTCATGAGGATGCGTCTCTGTTAACTCTCCACCATATACCAGTGAACAATTTTGTTCTGATGTCGAGGAATTCGAGGCGATGCCGACATGAAGTAAATTGATGGGTTTATGAGTTGGTGGGGTTATTTAGCACTGCACTACGATATTATTCTCTCCACCGGGAGTTATAAAAGAGAACTCATAGAGAGTATATTCAGCTTGCAGTTGGCAAGGCATAACTGAAGAGTAGTTTTACATTTTTGTCCCTCTTCCATTTTTCACCATCTACATTAAGTCCCCTGGTTAATGTGGAACAATAATGTTTCATACTAAACATTTGGATGGTGAGAGCAGTTCTAATGGCCTTAGGTTTCACTAACAGGGATTTACAAAAGATCAAATCTTAGTGCTAATGACCTTGAATAAAAAAACAGATGGCAAGCTTGTGCGTAGAGAGTTTTTTTTTTTTTAATGAAAATAATAATTTTATTAATCATCATCAACTGAAAGAAGCTTACAGGAATTGGATGGGAGCCTCGCAACAAGTTGAGCCCCAATCCCTTTTTGAAGAGCAACCCCAATCCTATGAAGAAAAAAAATCCCCACTATGACATTCGCATCATGGCTAGCCATATAATTGCGCAATCTCTTCAGGAACTCCACCGTGTCGCTACCCAACTCCCCTAAGGTGGTAAAAGCCAGCACACCAAGTCCAAATCCCTGAGCAGTACATTTCTCTAAATATTTGTCTTTTTGCGAACGGCATCATCATCAATTGCCTTGCCGGGAACAAAAGCGCGCACCCCAACGCCTGTAAAAGGTGAAACAACTGTGATATCCATATACACATCATGCCCATTATCCCAGTTACACACTAAGACATCCGCAGGTCTCAAAGCTAATCCAGTGTCTGAGAGGAACCCCAAATCAACCTTTTTCCTAGCTGGGACACCCGCACGATAACAAATATCAGCAAAGGTGTCACGAACCACGTCATGTCTATACTTGAGACCAATCCCACTAGAGCAATGCAAGGCATGGTCCCCAAAAATATCCATCCCCTGCCACAACTGGTGCAAACGTCTCCTTCTTCGAAAAGTGGGATCCCGAGTCTATAACACAAGATAGCTCTGAAATGCCGAGACCCAAGTTTTTGGTTAAGCCCAGCAATTGGAATGGCCAACAAATAATCTTGCGCATGCTTGATCCTGTTACTCTGCCACAAGGCTGAATCCCGCTCCGTCATAACAAACCTATTAGGTAGATCTTTCTTCACCGCGTCGAAGTATTTGATTGCCAAAGAACTCATATAATGGGGGGCAATATCCTCAATGCATAATGAAGAACTCTCAATACCACATACCTGTTTGTATAAGGCAAGTGCATGGTAAAAACTGGGACTCAAATCAGACACGCCAGACTGCCGCAAAATGTTTTCCTGCTGAACCTTTGTCTGGAAGCAAGATGCCAAATAGCAATACTGCATAGTATCATCCATGGTGTACTCCCCAAATCCACCACACTTGATGGGAAGTGTAGCAAGCCTCTGTTGCAGGAGACCAAAGCCTGGCCCATCCCCCGTAACAAGATGTCTAAGAAACTGTTTGAGATGATTATCAAAAATCATCTGCGCCTCCTCCAAATATTCAGGCTTAGTTGTTCGCAGAGTAACGTATAACCTCGAGACACCAGAACAATTCCTCAGCAATAAAAGCTCGCCCTGGGGATCTTTGAGCTTCTGTATAGCATCAATCAAGCCCGTGGTCTTATGTACTCTGTTAACCACCATATTCTTGCAGAACTGGGGATTTAGGCTAACAGGTCCTCCCAACATCTTGACTTCCTCTGAAGGCCGATATATGTTAGTCGGGAAAACTCCCTCAACTAAGCCTTTGCTATCCACTGTAGGCCAGAAAAGTTCAGTCTTGGAGACATTAAGATGCAACCCCAAAGAAACACCTTCTTGCTGAATAATGTTCAGGGCTTTAGCCACCATCAATGTGTCTCCAACTAAGGTCCCATCATCTAAATACCATGCTTGAAGATCCAAGGAGCACGAATCTGTAATTCTATGTATCAAGGGGTGAAGAGTCATTAACCCTAGGGTCATCCCTAGGGCTGGCGGGATTTTGAGAAAGGCCTTGAGCCTGGTACTAGGACTCTTAATAGTTATGTATATATTTACATATGCCTAGGTTAAACTTTCAACAGAGAAGAGAAAAGAGAAAAGGTTTTCCAGATAAGTATTTTTCTCTTTCTTTTTGATTTATTCTCTTTAATTGTGTTTGTTAATCCATGTTCATCATGTTCGTCGAGTGGAGCAACAAGGTAATCTAGGGTTTTCCATATTCATCGTTTTATATATATATATATATCGTCATATATACACGCCTATAGGAAGACAGGTTAATGGCGCCACAGTCTCATGGCCTCGGCCTTGGCCGAAGGGCCAAGGCCAATTTGGTGGTGTCATGGGTATGGCGCCACACATTTTTTTTTAGACACGGCCTTGGCTTATGGCCAAGGCCACTCCTTTGTAGTGTCGCATACATATTGTTTTGCATATATGCTATATGACTATTCATGTTATTGGGAAAGTGGTTACTACCATGTATATTAGTATGCGTGGCAAATTACTTGGGATCATTCGTGTGCTGCAGAGAAAACATGGTGGTGATCAAGAGGCATTTTCCAGTCATCATTATGTCTGTGGTACTGCTGCTAGGACTCCCAGGTGTACCGATGGTTTTTTGTATGCTCCTGTTGTTAGAAACCCGAATGCGTTCGTTAAGCGTGGAGACTTTTCTGCTTGTTTTATTCCGAGTCGGGGAGATCTTGATGACTCCTCCATAATGGTGCCGGGTGAGGCTATCAGGTTCCGTATGGAGTCTAAGGCGTGTGTTGGTGTGCCTGTTGATTTCAGAGTTCTTCAGTTTCCTGTGACTCAATGTTGTGCTTGGTACGATTTCATGTTAACGAACAAGAAGGTTCAGCCAATTTTAGAGCGAGCAGGCATCTTCTATGCGGTGAAGGCAACTGAGAGTTTGAAAATATACAAAGATGCTAGTGTTATTGTTACTTTCCTCCTTCGCTGGTGTAGAGCGACCAAAACATTTGTGATGAGCTGGGGCGAGTTCACCATTTCTTTAGAGGCGGTTGCTGCTTTATATCACCTTCCAATGTTGGGGAATCTTCCAGGCAGCTATTCCTCGGATCAAAATGCAATGATCGAAACTTTGAATAAGAAGATTCAAGAATTGCAAGTGGCCAAGGTTTCCACAAGTGAAAATTATATAAAATGGACTCGCCACTGGTACGTAGGCGGCGCGAGTCCCGCTGGTGGTAAACCCGAGAGCACCCATTGTATTGCGGCGTTCCTGGTACTTTGGTTGTCTAAAGACATTTTCACTGACGCTCCCCTTGGCACCTTGAAACCCTACGTTGTTCCTTTGGTTGTTCTCCTTGCTCATGGTCGAAGTTTTCCTATCGATAGCCTATTTCTCGGTTCTCAGTACGCTCATCTTGACGCTCTAGTCCGGGATATGTCGGTGTCTGGTGTTAAGAGGGTTAACACCTACTTAAATACCTCATTCCTCCATGTAGTCTTGTGGGAGCACTACGAAGCTCATAGACCTACAAACGATCCTCGTTTGGGTAAAACACTGAATGAGAGCCCCCGAATCTTGCAATTGATCACCAAATTGCCCACTTCTTCTCTAAAACTGGGAGATTGCTGGATGACGAAAGGAATATTATTTTCCGTCTGTGGTATACTAATTCTTCTCCCAAGATTGTCCAGCCTGTAACTTTCACGGATGCGCCTGGTGTTGAGATACGATCAGGGCCTCGAGAGTCGAGTGGTCTTACTGTCGGGAAGGTTATCTTTGTTAACAGCAGTACTGGTTACATCCTTGGTTACTTTCGTGGGGAAGAGGTGGTGATGCCTTAAAATATTGACAGAGCGGCGAGAGTGATGGGTTTCGATCATGATGTCCCCGTGAGGTCGCTCCCCATGCCTTCTGTAACGGCCTTGCGGGCCTCGCTTGATGCGTCACTTCATCCCAATCGTCGTTTCCCCTTCGTTTATTCTCACAGACCGGCGAGGGTGACTCCTGAATATCATGAGTTTTGGAATGGCGCTCTTGAAGTCCTTCATGGTTTTGTCGGCGGTCAGGGCGTTGGACGGGATGCTCCCATTGTCCCCCCTCATGTATGATAACTTGATTGTAATCCGTTCTTGGTTGCTAGATGTCCATCTCTTTACTCTTCGTTATTCTTCCGCAGGTGAGCCCAACTCCGAGTCCTCAGTTGGATGACGTAACTCCTGTTCAAGGTACCAGGAGAGAAAGACCTAGGATGAGGCTTCCTAGAGGGTACGTTCCTCAG
Source organism: Papaver nudicaule (assembly GCA_023529015.1). Classification (NCBI taxonomy): domain Eukaryota; kingdom Viridiplantae; phylum Streptophyta; class Magnoliopsida; order Ranunculales; family Papaveraceae; genus Papaver; species Papaver nudicaule. The sequence continues at coordinate 12,605 of JAJJMA010026960.1, forward strand.
ACGGTGGTAGATGAGCTTTTTGTTGATGATGAGGACGTTGATATGATGGTAATGAGTTTTTCGCCACTGTAGAGGTTTTCTATTTCCATAGTGATGATGGCGAGAGTCTAATTCTTATGTTCTCATTCTGTAGACGAACCATTCAGGAGACAATGAACCTGTGGAGTCCTCAAATGTTGGTGATGGAGATCGGGAGGTATTTGAGAAGATTGATAATTCTTCACCTCTTCGTGAGGCGTCGAGTCCTAATACGGTGAGTGGTTTGTGCCTTCTCTTTTCTTATTTCAGACTTGCACCATTGTACGAAAATCGTCGCGAAAAACTCATATGAACTCCGTTTTTCATGGTCAGCCCCTACTTTCGTA
>JAJJMA010026991.1:0-13235 GCA_023529015.1 Papaver nudicaule
AGAACTGCTAGTGTTTAATTGTTTTGTTTTCAGTAGAGCATTGAACCCTGTTTAGCTTTCTTTTAATTCATTGGGGTAGATTAAACTTACTTGTGTTCATTGAACGTTATTCATTCTAGTTATCTTTACATAGAACCCTGTATAGACATTAAAGCCTTTATACATGTTGATACTGAACCCATGGTATGATGATAACCATGACTACCATGAGCTACTCTAGCTGTTAGTATGAAGCCTTACTGCGGATAGTGGTCTGATGTTGATACTATTTATAACCTGTGTAACATGCTATGCCTAAAGCTGTGAGTTGATGTATGATGTACTGCCAGATATCAAGTCATTGTACTCACCTCTCAAACCTTCAACCATCACTCATGATGTGTTACCCATTAGTCTCACTATGATTACCTCATATTGTTCATCCTGATTCACTCTTACTTGTACATTGAGGAACCCATACGTATGTCAGTACTCAATGACCTTGTTAAGACCATGCTACGACATCAATAATAAAGTAGGAGAAGAACATTAAGACCACCATTATGCACGCAATGATGATGCTCTAACCATCACAGAGTGGTTATCATTGTCATGTATTGCTATATCAGACCATGCTTCAAGCTGTGTAGTAAGCCCATCATATCATTACCATGTGACTATATAGTTATACCTTACAACCTGAGTCAGTCTCTATGATGCGACTCAATGCCTGTGAGATGCACTTGGATGTAGTACACCTACATAGGAGAGATACTGATGTGTAGTATACTTGATCTTAAAAAGTGAGTCTATACGCTATGAGATATCACAGAACCAAGAAATAATTAGACCTTGTAGAGGTGTACCTTGATACTATGTATACCTTGACGCCATGTATGAGTATCTCAGGTATCAGTTCACCTCGACTGATGTGAGGTACCCATCATAATACCCTGAGATGGTAGTAACATGTATGACCCATGAAGGATCACCCCTAGACCTCTATGAACTGTGTTGCTGCAATGTGATTCCATTGTTGATATGACTCTTTCTATTGGGGCATACTTGCCAGTATAGTGGGTGTGGTGTATAGTAGCCTAAGCTTGAGCTTGAATGGCTGTATTTGGGCTCTGGCTTAGGGGGTTAACATGCCGCACTCTGCCATGGACTCGGGTGTGAGGTATGTGTCAGGAATGCGGGTGTTACACCAGAGATAATCTTTATCTTATTGACTTATTGAGATTCGTTAGATGGACCACAGAAGATATTTGGTGATAACCAAGTCCAACTAAGAGATAAAGGAGTCAGAGTTTAACCCGTGTGAAAATTCAGAAGAATTATCCACGTCGACGGTTCGCAAACCGTCCTTCTGAATTCCGGCCAGATACATCGAATCTGAGGTTCACGTACTAGTACGCGTACAAATTGACACTTTGGAACTCAGGAGAAAATCCAGAGTCACTGTTCACGAACGGTTCGGGAACCGTCGTCATTCAGATTAGGGTTTAACTAGGATCCGCTGGAAGTTCTGGACTGGGCCAGTACTTAGACGTGTTAGACACCCTCAACTATAATCCACTGGACTCTTGCTCAAGAGTACTCCTTTAGATTCACCCATATCCAACAAGTGATTTGCAAGCAAACCATAGCAATGGACAAATGGTATCGAATCTATCTCATGTATTCTTGTAAACTTAGTATTCGTGGGAACAAATACCAACATAACACATGGTCATGTAAACAAGAATACGATCTCAATCGCTATTAGTATCTCTTGGGTATCTTCGTGTGTTTGGTAGTAAATGTTATATACTTAAAGACAGGGAGCAAAGAGGAAAGTTTGATTCAAAAAGCGATGAAGGCATATTCTTGGGATACGCCTCTGATAACAGAGGATTTAGAGTATTCAACACTCGCACCCAAGTAATGATGGAATCAACAAATGTTGTAACTGATGATGTCACTGACTTTAGACAAAACAAATACATTGCTGCTGAATTACCACCATCAGAAATCGTTTCGAAACCTGAATCTACTCCTCAATCTGTAGATGTAGTACCGACAAAAACATATTTTAATCCAGATGATGATGACTCTCAACAGGAACAAGACACTCAGGAAACTGAACCCGAAACTCCTGCTAAGAGTCTACCCAAGTGGGTTACCCGTGATCACACTCCTAGTGATATTATTGGGGAAGAACCACACAGAATGACAAGAAGTCAGGCAAAAAACGTATGCCACTATGCTTGCTACTTGTAAAGTATTGAACCAAAAAACGTTGATGAAGCTCTTAAAGATCCCTCTTGGATCAATGCTATGCATGAAGAGTTAAATGAGTTCGTTAGACAAGATGTTTGGCAACTTGTTGAACGACCCAAGAATATCAATGTGGTTGGTACTAAAAGGATATTCAAGAACAAGTCAGATGAACATGGAAATATCATCAGAAATAAGGCTAGACTTGTCGCTCAAGGATATTCACAGATTGAAGGAATCGACTTTGACGAAACCTTTGCACCTGTAGCAAGACTTGAGTCCATTCGATTAATCCTTACCCATGCTTGCTTTCTTAAAATTAAGTTCTATCAGATGGACATCAAATCTGCCTTTCTGAATGGGAAATTGAAATAAGAAGTATATGTGGCACAACCAAAGGGGTTTGAAGACACCGAGTTTCCGAACCATGTATACAAGCTTAACAAAGCATTGTATGGTCTGAAACAAGCACCAAGAGCGTGGTTTGAAAAATTAACCTCATCCCTTGTTGCTAAAGGTTTCTCAAGAGGAGGAGTTGATAAAACACTCTTCATCCAAAAGATCAACAAACATGTCATTATTGCACAAATTTATGTTGATGACATTATCTTTGGATCCACCTCACAAAGTCTAGCTAAAGATTTTGAAAATTCTATGTGCAAAGAATTTTAAACTAGCAATGTTGGTGAACTAAGATTTTTCTTAGGTCTACAAATCCAACAACATAAAGGAGGAATTAATATTTCACAGGAGAAATATGCTAAAGATTTAGTGACCAAATTTGGTCTGAAGCAAGCCTCTGAAAAGAAGACACCCATGCCAACTACGAGAAAATTGAAACGAGATCCTTCTGGGGTCAAAGTTGATCAAAAGCTGTATAGATCTATGATCGGTAGTTTACTCTATCTCACAGTAACCCGTCCAGACATTGCATACAGTGTAGGATGTTGTGCAAGATATCAAGCAGATCCAAAGGAATCTCATATGAACACAGTAAAAAGAATTCTCCGCTATGTAAAATACACAGAGGAATTTGGACTTCTATATTCTTTTGATATTAATGCGAAACTTACAGCTTATTCAGATACAGATTGGGCAGGATGCGGAGACGATAGAAAAAGCACTTCAGGAGGATGCTTTTATGTGGAGAATAATCTTGTAGCTTGGCACAACAAGAAACAAAACTCATAGTATCTTTCAACATGTGAGGCAGAATATATCGCTGCAGGTTCGTGTTGTACTCAACTCTTGTGGATGAAACAAATGCTTAATAATTATGGAATTATTGATAATGAAGCCATAGGCATCTACTGTGATAATACTAGTGCGATGCGCATTACTGAAAATCCAGTAGAACACTCAAGAACGAAACATATTGACATTAGATATCACTTTATTAGAGATCTCTATGGAAAGAAAATTGTCAAAATATGTTATGTGCCAACTGAACACCAACGAGAAAACATACCGTATGGGTATAAAATCTGCATAGGTGCATCATATTCTATAGCCCTCAAATCTCATACTCACATACACAGTTATTTAAACATGAATCAAGGTACGAAGACCTCAAGAACAATACCGAAGACATGTAAAAAGACATTAATCAAAGGACTAAACGTATCAAGATTATATTTTTGTTTTGCTACTACATGGATATGATCCTAAGGAGCTAGAGGAGATACATACCTAATCCCTCTCTCACCACTTAGGTTACACCCAAAAATTCCAACCCTTACAATGTTTTCCAAGCTCGCCTTATATAGGCCGAGTTTGGGTGGTTTACAGCTAATAAGACAAGGGACTCGATCGTGGTGGTGTCAGTCCTTGTCGAGTAAGGAGGTTTCTTCGGCGGTACTCTGAAGATGGTTATGGGGCTTCGGTCCTTCGAGGCAGGGTCTGAATCCCTTTCTTCTGATTCTTCACTTGGTTTCCTCGGACTTATCTTTCTTTGGTTTGGTCCCGAAGCTTCGCTACTTCTTCCTTTGGCGTGATCTTGATTCTTGAATCTCTGACACGTGTCCCGAGGGGTTTTACCCTCCACAGTTTGCCTCTTTCCTTTCCTTGTATCGAAGATGCGAGGAGAGAAAATTCCCTTTTTGCCACCTCTTCCTAACCATGTATCCGCACTACTTGCCAGGTGTGAGTTTTTTCGACACGTTCTTCCTATTCTCGAGGATTTCGCGGCTTTTTACCTTCTGACCGGCAGCGCCGGTTCCTCTTTCACTATTTAAGTTTTGGTTCTCCCTCTAAAAATACTTTAGCCCCTTCGTATCCATCTTCCTTGGCACCGGCGCTTTCTTTCCATGAAACCTCCCAATTCGTAACTTCATATCAGGCGTGCTTTCTGCGTTTTCCTTCATGACCCTTTGTTTTATTCCTCCTATTGTTTCATAAAGTCGATTCTTTTTGAACTTTCCTCATCTTCCTGTCCTCTGATCCATTTTGCCTCTGCAACTTCCGGTCGCCGGCGGTATCAGTCTTCCCCTTTCTGTGTTTTTTCTTTCTATGTCGTCTTCTTCTAAGGTTGATGCCCTTGTTCTAAAGATGAAAGGCATGGGCTTCAAAGAAGAGGGCTTTCAGATTGAAGCCATTAGTTCTTCTAGATTGACTCCGGAGCTGGTTGAGGAGTATCAATGTGATGAGAACAGGCTCTTGGTGACATTTCATCAAATGTCTGCAGGGTTACTTCCTCCTCTTTACAAGCCTTCAAATCTTTTGTTTCTTCGCATTCTTTCTCTTCCTCAACTTCGAGGGGTGATGCATCTTACTTGCAGCTCAATTTACCTTATCAATCAGTGGGTTCTTCGCTCCGAAGATAATTTCCCTGCCGGATCTACGGCGAAGTTCTATTTTACTGCTGAGAATTTCTTTAAGCATTACGAGCCCTTTTTAACCCTAGACAACGAATTTGCTCCTTGGGGGGTCAGCTTTCGGTCCGTGGAAGGTAGCGAAAATATCATCCCTGGGTACTTGGACTACTCCATGGATGAAGATTGGTACTCGAAACCTATACTTCTTGAGGGTCCTGTGCTCCGAGGTTGGAAGGATTCTGGCCGGTACTTCCCTCGGACCGAGTTGATGTAGGGCATGAGTTTCGGACTCATCATTTGTTCTCCATTCACTTTTCTGACGAAGATAGAGGGTTATCTCGCTCATCTTCGGGGAAAGGTAAGGGTATTTCCATGGAGCCTTCAGGTAGCTTAAAGCGTTCCCGAACAGATGAGGAGACTATGAAGCAGGTAACAAATACTTTCCTATGTTCTTTTCTAGAGTATTCATACTTGCCTCTATTTGTTTTCTGAGAAAGACGGTCCTTATCTGCAAGGAGAGTCTTTGGGTGTCTTAAACCTGAGCAATGATCTGATGGATTTTGAGTATGGGGGGGAATTCGGAAGTTCCTCAGCCGCTGAAAAATTCTGTTTTTCAGAAGATTTTTAGGGGAGTTCTGCCCAAACGTCGTCGAGCTGCTATGAGAACCCTGATGGAAGCAACGAATGCTGGCAAGGAGGTACCAGCACCGAAGACAGCTGAAACGGTTATCAAAGAAGTGGGTGTCGTTAACCCTTCCGTTACTTTGCCTATTACCACCATCGGTGCCCCTGCCTCAGCTATAGTGGGTCCTACGGCTGCTGCCGCTGGTGCTGCTTCGGACGTTGTGCTTACAGATTCTTCTATGCCGAGTGCTACCATCGGTGCCTCTGCCTCAGCGATAGTAATTTCCACAACTGCTGCTACCGAACCTTCTATTCTTTCGTCGGAAAGAATTGTCACTCCAGTGGACCTTCTTGTTCCCCGAAGGGATGGTTCATTTGTTGAGATGGATTCTTCCAAGGAACTTGTTGCCAGCTTTCTGCAGAGTTCGAAGTTTCCGCCTGCTCCGAGTTACGCTAGTAAATATAGGCAATCATATACTGCGGAAAGGTTTAAAGAAGTCATTTTTGAAAACCATAATCCTAGTGATTTTACTGTTGAAGTTTCAACTCGCTTTGAAGCCTATGCTACGAATCCCTTGGGGCGTCTTTTAGATCCTGATTTCTGCAGGAAGTTAGGTGATATCTTTGGAGGTGACTGTCCCAGGGCCGATTATGACCTTCGCCGTCCACCCTTGTCCTATGAGGAGAGCTTGGCTATTCTTCAAGCGGTGAGTTGTGTTTTCGTGCTCTTTGCCCGTACGTTGATGTTACCGGGGCTTTGTGTTAACTGTTTATCTGCAATCTTTTTTTGTCAGGGTGACTATCATGCCTCTGGCCTTTTGGCTCACAACTTCGATCAGGCTGGCGAGGCTGAGTATTTTGAACGACAGTTTTACCGGATGCAAGAGGAGCTGGCTCAAGAGAAAGTTCGCAGTGCTCTTGCAAAAAAGAATCTAATATGTAAGTATTTTTATCTTCTGTCATTTATGTACATATTTGTTTTTGCAGCGTTGTGCTAAGAACAAACTTGCTGCTTGCTTAAAAGGCGAGCTGGAAGAGAGCGAGAAAAAACTCCAAGGGGCTAGATCGGATTTTGACCAACTTCGGGAGAGTCGTCAAGCGCCTCAGAGTGCCTCGGGTTGCGGGAGTTACCGAAGTAGTAGTGATAGACTTTTGGAAGAGAGGAACAAAGCTGTAGAAGATGTGGATTATTATAAGATGAAAAGACAAGAGGCCGAAGGTCTTTTTGTTAAAGAAAGAAAAATGGGGGACCAAGCCGAGCGCCTTCTCGAGGAAGTGAGAAATAAGAATAGGGCCCTGGCCCGAGAGAATCATTTTTTCCAACTGGATGTGGATCGTTTGACACGAGAGCGACATGAAGCTCGCTTGGAAAGGTCAATCAGTACTTTTTGGAGGGTTATGATTGAAAAGTTAGAGGAGAATGTCAAAAATTTAAAGGTTCAGATGGCAGCGCTGAAGAATGTCAACAATGATTTGGTTACAAAAAATGATGCTCTGGAAAGGAGTTGCAGTGATATATGTCTGGAACTTGCTGCAGCTAAGAAGTCGAAAGACTATTTTGCTCGTCTCATTGATGAGTATCGAATAGAACTATCTAAGAGTGGGGCAATTACTTCCGAAGATGTTAGGAAGAATGCCTCTATGCCTCGCTTCTCTAATCAACATGAGGTTTCGGAATATATAATTTTTAAAGAAAGTAGGGAGCTAACCCAGCTTTTCTTTTGTTCTGCTTCTGTCGTATCCCTGAGTGAGTTTGATCGTCCTATCATTCTGATGGTTTTCGTTTTTATGGTTTATAGGTATTGAAGCCAATTTGCATAAGCAGGTTGCTGATGCCGTGGCGGCAAGGGACAATGCTTCCAATCAGCTGGTGAATGAGTCCGAACGGAAGTTGGAGGCTGAAAACAAGGTTAAACAACTGACCCGAGAACTATCCGAAGAACGTCAGCGTCGCTCTGCCGATATGAACAGATTTTCTCAAGAACTTGAGCTTGAACGCAAGCGTCGCTCGGAAGAGGTGACGAAGTGCGCTGAGCAACTGTCCGAAGAACGAGAATTTCGTCTTAAATGTCAGGCGAGTGTAAGGAACATGGTGACTGGTTTTGCCCTCCTGCATCATCAGCTAAGACATGGTCAAGCTGTCGAAGAACTTCTTTCCCGATCTGCTCTAACTACTGCCTTTGCTACTAGTATGGCCTGCCGACAGCATGGTCGTTCTCTTTTTAGGACCATTGGCATTGAGCCTCATACTTATGGCCCTATTGGTATGCGTGACTCAGATGCCATACTTTCTGGTGATAAGTATTTACTCCCTCAGGAGGTATATGTAGCCTTAGCTAGGGATGAGCTTCGTAGGAGAGGCTTGCTAGAAAAGTTTTTGAATGGTCCTGGTGATGATGACGACGACGACGACGATGATGATGATCATTCCAAATGCGGAAATTCAGGGAGTCCTGGCGGTGATGCCGAGGATGGCACCGAGGGTGTCCATGATGGTCCAGGTGGATCCGAGCATGGTCCCGAGGAGGGTCCTAGAGATGGTACCGACGGTTCAAAAAATGATCTTGCGCATGGTGCTGGGGGGATGACTGTCAGTATGGTGGATAATGTTTCCCGAAGTCATGAGGGTTCCACTAAGGGATGTGCTGGCCGAGCCCCAGGTACTGTCTTTGATAAAAGAGTCATTACTTATTTAAAGAGCCTGCTTTGGAATATAGCGAAGGGTAAAGTGAAGAAGAAATTGAGGAAGAAACTGATGGGTGTACTGGTCGAGCCCCATGTTCTATCTTTGATAAGGAGAGTCACTATCTGTTTCAAGAGTCTGCTCAGGAATACAGCGAAGAGGAAAGTGAGGAGAAAACTGCGACTGCTTTGGAAATTATCCCTTCGAGGTCAGACCACTTTGGATTTCGGACGTACGAAGGTAATATCCGAGTTGACAAAGATCTTATGGGGGAAATGGAGATTTTTGATGATGCCTCCCTTTGTGCCTAACGAAGGTTTTTCAAATGCTTAGTAGCAATTTTGCTCTGCCTCTTTTGGTTGTGTTCCTCCGAATCATTTGTTTATACACATATTTTTTGTTGTCGCTTTTCTTGTTCTGTACTGATTATATATATAAAGGATTCGTTTGTTTATTTTTCCTTTTATGCCCCTCCTCAAGGCTGTTTTTTATTTGGAGGAGGTCCCTTGGCTGCATAACTCACTTGTCATTTTCCGTAAATGCAAGCTAATTAGCTGCCTCAGGGTTCCATCTTCCTCTATAGGTAGATGTTAATCCCATTTATCGTCCCCTCGACGCCTCAGAAAGTGAGGTCCTCGTGGTCGTTTGGTAGTGGGCGCGAATGTATCATCAACTTATATAGCCTTGATTCAAGGCGTCCACCGCTAACGGGGTGTCTTGTGGGTAGAGGACTGTGCCATATAACTCGTAGGGCCCTTACGATTTATATGGTCATCAGCTTTGTGCCCGCTGTTCGAGTTTTTAGTTTTTGGCGTATTTTGCCTTGGCGTTACAGCCTTTTTATTGTTGACGTTTTTTTGCCTTGGCGTTAAAGCCTTTTTATTTTTGGCGTTTTTTGCCTTGGCGTTAAAGCCTTTTTATTTTGCGACGAGGCACTAGGGGAGATATGGCGTCATGGCCAGTTTATTTGTGGCGTTAAAGCCTTTGCAATTATGCCTAGCCATGTGGGATTTTTTACCCGCCCTGGCAGGATCTGGAGTTTGATTTCGGAAGAAGTTGCATCAAAGGGTGCGATTTTCATTTATTCAATCTTTCTACGAGTGCTGCTTACATAAAAAGTTGCTTTCTAGACGAAGTGTTTCATATGCTTCCCCTCCACTGGGGTTTTTAACTTCTGGCCTTCGAGGTTGATTAAGTTATACGTGTCATTCCCAAGTTGCTTTTCTATGACGAATGGCCCTGCCCAGAAAGGTTCTTGTTGAATTTTCCTGCCTTCGCTAGGCTCGCTCAATTGTTCATTCGGAATCTGGAGGCAGCCTGCTGCTACGAGGAACTGTTCTCTATTGTCGGGACGTTGGTCCTTTTTGATGTTGTCTGGCCTGATGCTTGCCATTCCTGCTTCTGTTTCAGCTATGAATTTCTCTATGCTTTCATCTGTGATTCTAGGATCCTTTGCTGAAAGTGTAGCTGTGACCGAGGGTCGTCTCCTGCTTTGTAGTCGCTGGTGTGGTTTGCTTGACATCTTGTGCTGTTTCCAGATGTGTTAACATTGACCGAGTCTTAGTCTGTGTGCTTTATTTTGTGGCATGTTTCGTCCTCCTCGATGCTTCGCTACCTGTTTGTTTCTTCTTCGATGTTATATTTCTCGGTGGTGATTTTGATTTCGCCAAGCCTTTGTTTTATAAATGTTACATGTTAAATTGGTAGACTGAATGGTGATAATGGTTGGTTTCTCCGCCGCGAGAGTTGGATAGTGGCGTAGGGAATTGTAAAAGGCATGCAGCTACTTTATTGGGTAATGTGAGGTTATGGCGTCTTAAAGCATTGGTGCGTTTATCAAGGGAATCCTTAATGCAGTTATTACTTTTCCCAAATTGTAACGTCTGTAACTTGTTTAAAGTTGATGGCTTGGTGGGGCCGTGATTTACTATAAAAGGCCAAATTGTCCAACTGGTTTTGCAGTGTTTTTTGTGATAAGGTGTCTTTTTAAGAAAAGATGGCTGACAGAGGGAAAACACATATGGAGGAAAGAAGTAGCAGGATAAACCCAAGCAGTCGAAGAGAACAGGTTCGAATGATAATGGAGATGGAGACCGATTTTTCAAGTGGTGGTTCTTCTAGAAGGGAAAGTAATCCTGATAAGGTGATTCGTCTTTTCAATCATCTCATAAGGAGTGATGAGAGGATGATAGAATAGAGAATGAGGGAAGATGGTGGTCCTTCCTATGAATGCCGTATGTATGAGACGGGATCGTTTTTTCGTCGTCATAGCGACGAAATTGTTGGTGCAAAGTACCCACCGTCCACGTGTAAGCATCTGAGAAGTGGAAGTAAGATAAGGAAGGAGCGAGCAAAGGAGTGAGTAAGATCAGAAGATCCTACCACTCATCTAAAAAGAGAATACGGATGAAGGGCTGAAAAACAACCACGATCCTACTGATGGGACAAGTATCTCGAAGACAGCTGTAAGGAGTGGGGAACATCCAACCACTTTCATTCAATGCACGGTCAGTACAAGTCAGAAGTCAAGGGACGTGTGTCAAGTTCTTAGCGATGGAAACAAGAGAAGGTCGCACACGGAAAGAGACTACAGTAGTGAGTACGTAGAAGACCGCAGACTAAGAGAAGAAAGCCGCACTACCGAAAGAAGGAATGAGGACCCCACCAGGTGTGAACGCAAATATCTGGGAACCGCCTTATGACCCCTATAAATACTCGGCTCAGTATGATGGGTTGAGGACGGACTTTTGGAGACTAGAAGGAGTGATAGGAACTTAATAGTGAGCTGAGTGTGAATTATCTTTATCAACATCATCTTGTAACCTTACTCAAAGTCATTTAAGACTAAAACTTGTATATTGTATTATGATTACCACCTTTATATGAATGATCAATGATTACTTTAAAGAAGTAGCTTAGTGTTCTCAGCTATATAAGATCTTAATGGATGGTATACCTTTATATTAGGAAGATCCAAAGATACGATACTATACATATCACATAAGTTAGTGACGTAAGACCAGGATAGTTTTATGCACAAACAGTTTGGCGCTAGAAACAGGGACTTCGGTCTATAGGTAAAGGATTTATCCTTCCTGTGTTGTTGTAGGTTGTAAGGTTTTTAAAGTCTGCAATTTTGAGGATAAAAGGGCCTAAGGTATTGAGGAAATAGTAGTGTACTCACTACTAAGGTTGTCAAATGGGAAACTCAAAAGATAATCAGAGCTCGAAGGCCAGAACCAGGAGTATGACAAGAGAACAAATTGATATAAGGGATGCAGATGCAATGGAGCATAGCAGTGTCACTCCAGCGATGATGGCTCGTGATTTGGTAACAGGGACAACCAGTGCAGCAGCTGAAAAAGCCGCAGCAGATAAAGCCGCAGCCAATAAAGCCGCAGCCAACAAAGTCGCAGCCAGCAAAGCCGCAGATGAAAAGACCGCAGAGAATGGTGATGCTGCCCAAAAGGCCGCAGTAAATAAAGCGGCAGCAGAAAAAGCTACGATACAGAAAAAGTTACTCTTTGATCATCAGGCCTCATGCTGGACAGCCGCACAACGGGCAGTAGAAGAAAAAGCCGCAGCACAGAAGGCCGCAGTAGAAAAAGCCATGGCGGAGAAAGCTAAGCAATATCATTCCAAGGCAGCGGCAGAGAGCAAAGCTGCACTGCAGAAGAGCGCAGTCGCCAAGACTTTCAGGGAAGATGAAGAGGCCGCAGATCTTGAGGCCGCATTGAAAGCTTCACGACTAGAGGTCAAGGACTCAACATTCGTGGTTCCCAATCAACCTTATGGGATCCCTTTAACTAGGCCCGCTAAGGTAAGCCCCCAGCAACCTACCATATTTTTGGGAGAAACGAGTACACTCCCAAGAGGAGCGGGAGTGCTTCAGGAGGTATTTTCCAACAAGAGACAAGGAGAGGAGAATCCCATGAAGCCAGTCCTAGTTGAGGGAAAAGATGGTGTCGTAAGGATTAATGATCGCACGTTACCATACTTGGCAGAGGAGAGCCGACAGTTAGTAAGAGAGCTCCACGAGTTTCAACTGGAAGAGATGAAAAAATTCAAGTCAACATTCACTGACGCCCTTTCCCAACTAGTAAAAGAAAACCAGGTACTCAAAGATAATGAAGAAAAGCTGGAAAAAAGGCTCCAGAAGAGAGAGGAAGGAGCAGCAGAGAACAACTCAGTTGGGAGAGTCCAAGAGTCAGAGGACAGTCAAGTAGTTCCTTATGTTGGACCAGGTCAACCTCAACCGCTTCAATGCGTACAGCCAAGGTATGTCTTGAGGGCTAGGGCCATACCCACAAAGGAAAGAGAAGTAATTTATAACCCTTATGAAGATGGTGGGGAAGATTATGATGACGCTGAGCCCAATTACGTACGCACCCGTGGAAGGGACAGACAACGGGAAGATATGGAGCAGATGCGTCAGGAGATCAAAATTCTAAAATCCAAGCAAGGAGGTGGACATTTGGAGGACGCAATGAAGGATTCCAGATCAACCCCTTTAGTACCAAGGATTAGTTTCTATAAGCTACCTGATAAATGTAAACCTCCCGTTTTCCTTTGTTTTGAAGGACAAGACGATCCCACTATCCACTTAAGATATTATAGGAGGGCAATGGCTCAATGGGAGTGGGATGACAAAGTGATGTGCAGATTCTTTCCATCAAGTCTAAAAGGCCCGGCCCTGGCCTGGTATGATGATCTTTCGTCACACTCGATCCACACTTTTGAGGAATTATCAAATGCATTCATCACTAAATACTTGTACAATAAAAGGACTAAAGCCGGTCTAGATCGAATGTTTGCCTTAGCTATTGGGCCTAGAGAAACTTATCAGGAACTAAGAGATAGGTGGATTAAAATCGGAC
>JAJJMA010026998.1:0-12732 GCA_023529015.1 Papaver nudicaule
GTCGGTATAGGTTAAGTTAAAAGTCGGCATGCCAACTGTGATTTTTTTATGGCCCCAGAAATGTAGTGGGGATCCACTCTAGCCTTCAAATTAATGGGTCCTCTCTAAAAAAAAAATTACTAACTGTTTACTGTTGAAAGAAGAAAGAAAGAAGGTTTTCGTGCTTAGACCTTTTAGCTTTAGACTATAGATGAATCTAACTATCAAAGACAGGATAACGGGTTCGTTTTCAAGAGGAAAACTGGATGTGTTGAATTGTTATGAAATACCCCTTTTCAAGAACAAAAAATTGTATTGAAATATGGGAATCTGATGTAGTACACAACATGGCAGAAACCTACCTGAAGGAAAGGGAGCGTTGTGCATGTAATCGTAACTGACTTGGTTTATCTTGTCTTGGATTAGATACTTTGAGTTATTTGCGATAGGGAATCAGAATAGGTCGTTATATTCTCTCGTTTTGTTTAGATATGCGTTTATCTTTAGCTTGTTTTTCTAGGTCAGTCAACTATTTTCTAAGCCTATATAAAGGTTGTGTTGTTTCTGAGTTAAGCATTGAACGAGATATCAATAATTTCACTTCCAGTTGAGAAGTTTTCTGAATTGTGTTATTTCTTTCATATATGTACTAACATTCTACACCATTTGGTATCCAGATTCTGGTATCGATCCTTCAACATGCCCCCACGTAGAGCACCTAGAGGTCGTGGCAATCACCGTGAGGCTTTGGTTGAGATATGGAAAGAACTAGATATGATGAACTCACACAAGCGGTTGAGCTTCTCGTCGGTCAAGTAGCGACTTTGTTACAACGACAAGAGCGCCCTCGTGCTTCTGTTGATGAGTCTGTTACGACCGACGGAGACGATAAGGATTATGTTAACCCTTTTGGTGATCTTAAACCAGGAGAGTTTCCCAGAGCAAATGATTCTCGAAGGTGGGAATCTGGTTTTCGAGTGGAGATCCCTGAATTTCATGGTAGCGGTTTGGCGCCGGAGGATGTGGTTGATTGGGTTCTACTGTGAAAGAAGTGATTGTGTTTAAGAGGGTTCCAGCTGCTCATATGTGGTACCTCTTGTTGCTACTCGTTTCCGAAGAAGAGCTGCTGCTTGGTGGCGTCAAATGAAATCAACTCATATACAACAAGGTAAACAACCTATCTCATCTTGGGTTAAGCTCGAAAAATGCATACGTAGAGCATTTTTACCTTTCAATTATACTCGAGAATTATATATCCGTCTTCAAAATCTTCGCCAAGGTTCTTAATCTATTGATGATTATACGAAAGAATTTTATGATTTGGTCACGAGATCAGGTATTACGGAGTCGGAAGAGCTACTTGTTTATCGTTATATATGTGGTTTGCGTCAAATATTTCAAGATACTCTGAACTTATTTGATTATTTTACTGTGTCGGAAGTCCACCAGCGTGCTTTGTGTTTGGAAAAACAATGAACCCGTCAGAATGTTACTTCAGCTGTTAGCCGTCCTCTTCTTGTTCCATCACAGCATGCTTCCGCATTACAGAATGTTGGTACGTCATCAAAACCATTTGTCAATTGCTATCGTTGTGGGGATGCAGGTCATTTTACGAAGGATTGTCGCAAAGCTGGCAGGCCTGATAAGTCCTTACTAATTGAAGGTGATTCAAAAGATGTTTCTTTTGATGCTGACGAAACTGATGAGAACAATGAAGAACCATTTGTGCCTGGTGACAAAGGTGACCTTTTAATGGTTCTTCGTTGTTCCTTCTTAACCCCCAAAACTGCTGATAATGCGTCGTGGTTACGAAAGAATATTTTTCAGACAACTTGTACTATTGAGGGAAAACTTTGTTGTATGATAATGGACTCGGGTAGTTGCGAGAACGTGATTTCTGAAGATGCAGTACGTAAATTGAAGTTGAAGACTGAAGAACACCCCGAACCTTACTCTCTTCATTGGCTTAGCAAAGCCTCAGAGGTAACAATATTGAAACGTTGTCTTGTGCAATTTTCAATTGGATATTTGTACAAAGATATTGTATGGTGTGACGTAGTGGTAATGGATGCCTCTCACCTATTATTAGGTCGACCGTGGCAGTATGACAGGGAGTTGATTCATGATGGTAAAAAAAAATCTTACTCATTTATGTTTGATGATACATGTATTACACTAATCCCATTAAAAGAGTCAGCTTCGTCGACTACCTTTGTTGTATCTCAAAGTTTGCTTTCCAGGCGTGATTTTGAAACTGAAATGTTGGCTACTGGTATGGTATTCTTGTTATCTGGACTTCTTCAAAATGAATCCACTAGTTTGGTTGTTCTTTCGTGTGTCCAAGGAGTGTTAGAAGATTTTGCAGACATTTTCCCTGTCGAACTTCCAGATGGTTTACCTCCTTCTCGAGCTATCCAACATCACATTGATTTTGTTTCAGGATCAGTTCTTCCTAATCTTCCTCATTATCGTATGAGCCCTAAAGAGTATGCTGAACTACAACGTCAAGTAGGGGGAGCTACTAGAAAAGGGTTTGATTAGAGAAAGTCCCAGTCCCTGTGATGTCCCGGCGTTACGCCTTCCTAAAAAAGACGGTACTTGGCGAATGTGTGTGGATAGTCGTGCTATTAATAAGATTATGGTAAAGTATCGCTTTCCTATTCCTCGTCTAGATGATTTATTGGACTAATTACATGGTGCTACTGTTTTTAGCAAACTGGATTTGAGGAGCGGTTATCATCAGATTCGTGTTCGTCCAGGTGATGAGTGGAAGACGACTTTCAAGACTAGGGAGGGACTTTATGAATGGTTAGTAATGCCATTTGGTCTCTCCAACGCTCCCAGTACATTTATGCGGGTGATGAACGCTGTTTTGAAACCATTTTTGGGTAAGTTTGTTGTCGTTTATTTTGATGACATTCTAATATATAGCACTGACTTGGAGTCTCATCTTCGAGAAGTTTTAGTGGTCTTATAGCATCAACACTTTTATGCTGCTACTAAGAAGTATGTATTTTATACGGATCGCGTTTTTTTCCTTGGTAATGTAATTTCCAAAGATGGAATATCTGTGGATGAATCCAAAGTAGATGTTGTTCGTACTTGGCCTTGTCCCCAAACGTTACATGAGGCCCGGAGTTTTCACGGTTTTGCATCATTCTACAGGAGATTCATTCCTCATTTCAGTACTATCACCGCTGCAATTACAGATTGTATGCAGGCTGGGAAGATCTCTTAGACTGACGCCGCGACTGCAGGTTTTGAGTTGCTTAAGGAGAAATTTTGTTCAGCACCTATTTTAGCTTTACCCAATTTTTCATTACCATTTGAGGTTCATACTGATGCCTCAAAGGTGGGTATTGGTGTTGTTTTAAGTCAAGCTAGCAAACCAGTGGCATTTTTCAGCGAGAAATTGAATGGAGCTAAGCGTAATTATAGTACGTATGAGTTAGAATTTTATGCAATCATTCAGACTTAAACATTGGCGCCATTACTTGATTCATTTAGATTTTGTATTGTTTACTGATCATGATGCTCTCAAATACACTGGCAATCAAGATAAGATGAATGCTCGTCAAGTAAAATGGTATAACTATATGCGGGAGTTTACATTTGTTCTTAAACAAAAAGCAGGTGTTCAAATCCGTGTGGCAGATGGTTTGAGTCGTACGAGGAATCTTCTGACTTCTCTTCGTAGCCAGGTAATGGGCTTTGATTCTTTCTCGGAACTATACCAGGATGATCCATTTTTTTCTCTTGTCTTAGACACTGTCAAAGCCGGACAGAACTCACAGTTTTTGCTTCTCGATGGGTTCCTTTTCAACGGCACTAGGTTGTGTGTACCTGCCTGTAGTTGGCGCCTTAAAATCATTCAAGAACTGCATGGTGAGGGCCATTTTGACTGACAAAACATATCAACTGATTGTTACTTCTTATTTCTGGCCAAGGTTGTTTAAAGAGGTACAACAATATGTCTCTCGTTGTCACATTTGCCAAGTTTCCAAAGGGTCTGCTACGAATGCTGGGTTGTATATGCCGTTACCGATTCCTTCCAAGCCATGGACTGACATTAGTATGGATTTTGTTGTGGGTTTGCCTCGAACCCAACGGAGAATGGACTCGGTATTTGTTGTAGTTGACAGATTTTCGAAGATGTTGCATTTCATAGCTTGCAAAAGGACCACAAATGCAGTAAATGTGGCTCTCTTGTTTTTCAGAAACATTTATCGTCTTCATGGTCTTCCTGAATCCATTGTATCGGACCGCGATTCTAAGTTCCTGAGTCATTTGTAATTGCATAAAATACATCATGCAATTACACCCATTGATTTACTAAATCCTTAGATCTAGTTCACACACAAACATGAATATGAAAGTAAAGCACACATGAGACATTTTTAACGTGTTCGGTGCTTATCTAGCTTCCTACATCACGGATTTATTAGTAGAGATATTTGATAATCATACATAGGTTTTCTTGGTGTTCTTGAGGTGTTCTTGAGTTAGAGAGGGTAGTGGAGAAGAAGATAGAGTAGATAGAGAAAGGAAGTAGAGGCCTCCCTCTCACATTAGGGTTACCTCCCTTTTATGTGAGAGTTACACGGCGAAGTTACATGAATACCCTTATTGGGAATCCTATGCTAGAGTTATTCTATGGTGTATCATCTCCTAGGGAAGGCTAAGCTACAATCGTCCTGATCTTGCGTCATGTGTTTATATCCTTCGGCGAGCTAGTTTTCTTCTGGATAAGGATTGCTGACGCAGATCCCACTGGGTCAACAAGTCAACGCTGACATCCTGCCCATTCTGACATTCTCATAAATGCCCAACTACTGTACGACCCTTTGCCGATGACGTGTCCCATTTCGCTGATTATACTCCGCCCTTGCATTCTTCGCTGGTGTGGCTTCGGCGGCTGTACACGCAAACTTCTCATACTTGATAACTCGCCGTGGCCTTCCGTTGATGATTCTGTGCTTCTCATAGATAGTCTTCTTACGCAGCTTCACCTTTCGGATGTTTTTATCTGTAGAAGGCACTTTCTACACTCACATCATTTCTGGAGGTGTTTGTGGAAGTTACTACATACAGATTTGAAGTTTTGCTGTGCTTAGCATCCCGGCCCAAACGGATGGGCAGACGGAAGTGGTGAACCGTTCTCTTGGAAACTTACTGCGAAGTTTGGTAGGTTCGCATACGAAACAATGGTATCAATATTTGTTCCAAGCTGAGTTTGCATTCAACAGAGCTATTCATAGAAGCACAGGGTTTAGTCCCTTCCATGTAGTTTGTGGGTTTAATCCTCGATCTGCCATTGATATCGCACCTGTCCTTGTTTTACAACGAGTCCATGCTACAGCCGATGACTTGATTAGAAACTTGCTGGAGATTCATACTACTACTGCTCAGAACTTGGTTACTTCTTCCACCAAGTATAAGTCAGCTGCAGATGTTCATCGTCGCCATGTTGCGTTTGAAGTTGGTGATTTCGTTTGGGCAGTACTTACCAAGGAACGTTTTTCAGTTGGTGAATAAAATAAGCTTGGTCCTCGCAAGGTCGGTCCTTTAGAAATCATTGAGAAAGATTAATCCCAATGCTTATTGTTTAAAGCTTCCAAGCCATATTCGTATTGCGAATGTGTTCGATGTGCGTCACTTGCTTCATTACTGTGGAGACTCATCTGATGATGACCTGCCTAATTGGAGGGTGAATTTCCTTCTTCCAGGGGAGAATGATGTAGTACACAACATGGCAGAAACCTACCTGAAGGAAAGGGAGCGTCGTGCACGTAATAGTAACTGACTTGGTTTATCTTGTCTTGGATTATGATACTTTGAGTTATTTGCGATAGGGAATACGAATAGGTAGCTATATTCTCTCGTTTTCTTTAGATATGCGTTTATCTTTAGCTTGTTTTTCTAGGTCAGTCAAGTATTTTCTAAGCCTATATAAAGGTTGTGTTGTTTCCGAGTTAAGCATTGAACGAGATAACAATAATTTCACTTCAAGTTGAGAAGTTTTCTGAATTGTGTTGTTTCTTTCATATATGTACTAACATTCTACACCAGAATCGAATACACGACCACCAAGCGATTTGGCAACTGGCTCTACCAACTAAGATAATATGGCTCAATAGCGCTTTAGTTACAGAAATCCATGGGGCAACTCTATATTCCATATGGACTCAAAAAAGATATTACTATACAGATTCAACCCAGATATATCTTGATTTTTTGAATTCTTCAACTTCTCTTTTGAATCTTGATGTATTCGTCTAACTCTTGTTGAAAAATCCGTATACAAACACTACAACGAATCCATTTATTCACTCGTCCGCCTCCAACGGTCCAACCTGCTTAAGTTCTAGGTGCAATTCTGTAGTTTCTTTTTTTTTTTTTTTTTCTTGTAAAAATGTTTCGGTGAGAGAAAAATGTTTCGGTGGGTCTTCTCAATTGCTTTTTCTAGTAGTGTGGTCCCATGTTTTGTCTGAGTAAAATATCTCTTTTCCAAATTAGTGGATTTACATTTGTGGCTGGTGCGCCAGGCAAAGCTCCTTGGAGCCCTGGCAAGATGTGGCTCGAACTAAATTTCTGTCCAAGGGACATTAATTTGCGTATTTGTAACTGCGACGGTACTTTAAGGGTTTTCTTTTATTACAACTAACAGATGGGACAATGTAAGAAGGTGATTCCAGCGAGGTGATATAACCACTGATGATATTTTGAGAAATTGGATGAACGAAAATGTCATACTATTAAAAATGCAAGGCTATGAGAACAACGCGAAGTAAGAGACCGGGGTAGGGAAAAGAGTAGAGCTCATCTCAGTATACTCTTGGCCGAGCTAGCTTAGCTAATAAATGGTATGATTGCTAATGACAGACTGAAAGAAAAAGAAAAAAAGAAAAAAAACACACGTTCAAAATCTGAAACCTCAGAAACCTCTAGAACCAAAATCTGCACTTTCCAATACGGAAAAGCATTTTGTTCAGAGTACAACAACCTTCACATCGTTAGACAAACAATGGCCAGTTCAAAGAATAATCTTTCTGGTAGATTGGAAGGATCAACGTTGTCGAGCTAGAGGGTCCAGATTATGGATATTATTATACAACAGATCATAAGCAACAGAAAAAAAAGATCCACATAATCTACACTCCTCATCTTCTAGATGATCGCAGTCACTCATGGTCTCAGTATAAGAAAATTCAGATATCTGTTTGTTTATCCATTGGCCAAGATTACTAACTCATTCGTCTAAGCAGTTCAACATTTATTCATATCTACAACTATGTCACTTGAATACTAAGACAAGCCTTCAGGAAAATTACAGCAGTAGGAATAGAGGGGTCAATGGACTTGAACGGAGATGATTACAATTATAGAGACTTATCCGTTAGTTAAAAAACCTCGTTGTCAGATTGAAAGTGCATAAAGTCAAAACGAACATTCAAATTACTTATTACTTATACCTGGAATAAGTAAACCGCCTACATTGCTTATAACGAATTGCCAAAGAAAATGAACAAAATCAAGTAATGAACTATTGACAGGGACTAGACGCGGTACGCGTAAACATCAAACAGAAAATTCATATAGTTTAGGGAACTTACATGATATTGAACATTCCAGGAGAATACATATAAACTGAAGCCCAATGAGTCAGGAACTTGAAGGAAACAGATCATTTTGTGGCATACTAATAAACTGAAGAAAGTCTGTATAATCCATCTTCTTAAACGCCAGCCATAATGTGTGTATGAACCCAAAATTGAACTCCTTATCCAAGAAGCTAAAACACATTCAGTACCCCATCTCTGCAACATCATAATACCTAACTCTGATTCCAATACATAACCAGCTATGTGGGGATAAACGCAGTCAAAAAAAGCACGTTTCATCTGGTGGAGTATGTAATGCCAAATGCTCGAGTATATAATCCAGTTTAAACATGCAAAAGACAGCGGCGCAAGAGAGGGAAAATAAGCAACTAATGTACCATTTCCCCGGTTCAACAAGTTTCCAGCTTGTGAATGTGTTATGTGAAGAAGAGTTGTAATAGGAAGATGTATCGAAGTATAAACTCTCATAGACCTCAAGATATAAAATTGAAATTCAAGCAATAGGGAAAGTGAGGTAGGCCACATACTCTTTCTTAGTGTTTACTTTCCACCGACTATTACCCCGGATTAACCTCAATTGATGGAAACATCAAATCTTGGCTCATAAAAACACACTTGGCTGTTGTAAGACTGGAGAGCACAGCCAGCAATCCATGACCACGCTTTCTTATCGACGTCGTATAATAAACCCTTGCCTTGATTCCAAGAAGTAAAGCAAATCAAATTATCTTGTCCGAAACATTCAAATCTCTCTGCTGACAACCTCAGTAATGCCCTGAAATACTTAGGTGGCATCCTACTTATCTCTACCCAGAGAATCTTTGCATGATCCAATTCCCAAATTCGCATACTCTGAAGGGTACTGTAAAGACCAATACGACCCACTAGAAACAAACGCTTCTGTGTCCCTGCGACCAAATAACCATCCAACAAAGAACGGGGAAACTTAGCTGCAAGATGTTCCCAATAACCTGTATCCAGCCTATACATCATCAACCCAAGTGGCGAAAGGGTCTCAAGATACAGCCTGGAGTCACAGAACGCCATCTTCGATGAGCAAAGATTTACAGCAGGCAGTATCTGATGAACAGTCCAAGAATTAAGTTTCGAATCATAAACCTCGGTGGGCAGTGTCTTGTCGCCATAAATATCACTAGTAGCTATGACTTTGAAAGACCTATCCGTCCGATCAACAACCATAATTAACTGTCTCTGCTGATTATAATGCATACTAGGAAGTGTCCTCCAGGCTTGGGTAAGAGGGTTACATATCAAAGTTTTAAAAGTAACCCCATCTAATCCCGAGAAACAAACAAGACCTCCTGACGAACCAACTAACCAAAACGCCCATTGCGGTAGGAATATAAACGGTATTTTGTACCATGTTTTGAGCGGCAAACTGAATATCGAACACTGCAATGTTTGAGGATTTTTCGAAAACGTGAGAAGACAAGGTCCATGGGAAGGCAATTGTGAATATAACTTGAGAAAACTACTATCTTGAAGTATGGAATTCCACCTTTTACACACAGAACGTAGCCGAAAAATCATAAAAGGAGGTACTCTAGCTAAAATCTCATTCAACAAATCTTCAGGTAACATAGCCCATATATTATCTTCCATTTGTACATCAGGATGAATGAATTTACCAAATGTTGCAACAGTCTCCTCATCAAATCCCCGAGGCTTTGTCTTTACAGTTTTTTGCCGCGAGGGACTAGTATTTCTCGATCCAGCTCGGCTGGACGGACTAGTATTCCTCGACCCAGCTCTACTCGAAGGACTTGTATTTCTTGACCCTTGTATACTCATAGATGTTAGTTGTTCTTCCACAATTGTAGACCCTATTTCTTCATTTCTTGATTCATTTACTCCCCCAATTCCATCCATTCACCTCAAAACCCCAATCCTATGAGTCAATCTCAACCCCTTAATTCATCTACCCAAAATTCTTTAACAAATAGAACCCTAATTCACAACAGTATAGATCTAAATTTACAATTTTTTACAAATCAGAAATCAAATAAAAAATTCTGATAAAATTAAAGAACCAGAATTCATTTAGGGTTTACGTATAGTACCTTTCAAGTTGGATTGCCCCCCGCAAATTACACAAAATTGGAAGAGAAAATGAAATTCTTGTTTTTCTCTGATATTAATGGAGGAAAGAATTGAATTATGTTTATAGAGATTTGTGTTTTGATTTACTCTGAGAAAAACAAAGATTAAATCGTGGCTGTTAAGATTGGCTCAATGATGAAATGAGACCCACCATTGGCTGTGAGTAACCACAATCCACAAGTTTGAAATGAAGACAGGATGAAAACGGTGATATGGTGGAGATGGTTCTGTTTTAGTTAAGTTACTATAACCATGTTGTTCTAGTTGACTAATGTTCCAAGGAAATCTTCTTTATGGTCTGAATTTGGGAAAACCTTTTCACACCGTGAGAACCACTAACGTGGGACCTGTTCCACTATGTTAGCAGACAAAACACCGGGTCCAAACAAACTGCCGAATGCCGATTAGTATTTGAATAATCTAGAAAAACAGAAGCAAAGACAAGGAGAGAATCATCTTTTAATGGCGGAGGGGATGAACTAGCCAACGACTCTAAATTGGAGGTTGGATTTTCCAGAGGGACTGAATTTCCATCCCAAACATAGAAACTGTCCAGGGGTGCAAAACCAGACACGCCTAGTGCCGTGTCTCCGTCTTGTCCTACATTTGGATATTCGAGTCTCGTGTTGGATAAGTGACATTATATATATATGTATATGTATGTTATGCATGATTTTAATATAAATGTGTGTTATCAATGTAATATCTTCAAGAAGGATATGAAAGTTTTCTCTTTCTTCTCTGGGAGCATCAGCATGATGTAAGCATGGAAAAAAAATTTGAATCTCAGATTTCCCCCCTTAATTGTTGTTCTTCAAGCTATCAATCTTCCTGTCAATCTCATCAAGTCTCTTCAAGTCTGCAACAACTTTGTCTACCAGTTCATTTACTTCATCTACATACACCTGCTATTTAATTTTGATCCCCTCATTCAATACAAGTCTAAGCCAACAATCAATTATCTTACTAATAATATCATATTTTCCATTAAGATTAACAATTATTTACAGACGCCTTGGCTACTTCGCATCATAGCCTTGACTCAAACCCATATCAACACCATCATTCATTACAACATTACCAGGAAAAAAAAAAAACAAACCAGAAAAACTACTTCCCAAATCACCTCTCTAACAGGATTTTCGAAACACAAAAAAGGGAGAAGAACCTTGCAACACTTCCTGTCGGCCGTCCTGAAGATATTTTTGCTTCCAAGTTAAAGCTCTTTGTCTTTGAAATTGCTGCTGCTGTGGAATACAACATCAATTTTCACAAAAATATCCAGGAAAACAAAATGGGGGCTTCTCCATTATCTGATGAGAGGCTTGCCTTAGAGGGAATTAGTAATCATCCTCACCAGCACCATCATCATCATCATCTAAATCATCCATTTCATCATGATAGTTACCTTCTGGATCTGCATCGCTGCTGGAGGTTGCAGAGCCATAGCCACCCATCTCCTCATCCATATCTTCCCGGTCATCTCCACTTTCTTCTTCATTTGAATCTTGGGTATTTTCAGACTGAATCTCATCACCAGGCAATGGCTCGCTCATGGTCCGAACAAATACCCTTGGGAATTCAGTCTTCTCTCTCCAATAAATGAGGAAAAGCTTCTCCTTGCGTCTATGTTGAATTCTCTCTTGCATCTCCTCATCCTCAGAATCACTTTCTTCTTGATCTTGTTCTTAATTCTGCCTCTCTTCCTCCCTCTCTTCTTCACTATCTGGCTCTGTCTCACTACCTCGTCTCTGCCAACCCCCTCTTCAAAATCATCATCACTATCACTATTGTTTTCTCCTCTCATCCTGGCTTTATTAGCATCTCGCTTTTGTGACCAGAGATCAAATTCAACTGCATTCTCTCTCATGCATTGCAGAAATTCTTCCCTCTCTTTACGAATTTTCAATCGAGTCTGAAGATCTTCAATCAGTGCTTCTAACTCCCCAGTCTCTAATTGAAGTGCTGCAAATTGTACTTCCTTATATTGATCACTCTTCTCAACATTATCAACCATTATTTCTTAATCCTGATTTTACTGTTTGTTTTCTTTCCGAAAATGGATGTGTTTATCTCCGTTTAGGATTCATGATCTTTTATATTAATTGGGGATTAGTCATTTATGGTCATTTATATTGGGTAGTTACCCATCAAATTAAATCTCCAGAGGCATCGGTTCATTTCCAGACGTTTCCCCTCAATCGCATTCAAGTTTTCACCTTTCCTTATATCTACATTCATCATGTCCGTTCGGTTTCTTGAAAATTTATCCCTAATCCCTTCTTTCTTCACACCCCCACGCTTTTCCAGTATCATCATTAACAATATTAATGAGCCTATTGAAGAGCCACCTAATGCTAATCTCTTTTTCTCTCTTGTTTACTTGCAGGTTCGTGGTGGCATGCACTGGGCTAGAGGCTGTGTGCGTGGCTCGAAGATTAGGTATAACCTGGTCTTCTACTCAACCTTTCATTTCAAACATTCATTACTCTTTCTAAATTATCCCATACCTAAAAGCCAATTACAACCAGAAAATTTACCTTCTACATGTCAATACCCTCATACACACCATCCATTTTGTCTTGCCACATATCTCTAAAGAAGCCCCTTATAATCTTAATAGGGTGGTTTGTTTTTTTGAAAATTACCTGCATATGCTTTTCCCGCCTTAGGAAAACTGTTTTAATTTTCTCAACAATTCAATTTGTTAGTAGCAGCTGGATTTCCCGCTTCATGAAACCACATACTTACAAACGCATTCAATACTCAACTACCAAGATGGGGTCCACCAATTATTGGAGTAACATCTCTCCATATTTGCCTTATGCTGCTAGTCATTTAGCTGGTACTTGTTTGGGTTGGATGTATGTTGTTCATCGTACTCAATCCAAGGTATCAAAAAAACTTTTTACGCCCTTTGAGGAAGCAGATGCTATCCCAACCCGTGATGATACTTCTCATGTTTATTATATTCCCCATCCTGTCTGTGACAATGACGCCACCTTAACCA
>JAJJMA010027006.1:0-11371 GCA_023529015.1 Papaver nudicaule
CAGAAAAGATCGAAGAGAAAAAAGGTTTTTCTTTTTCAGACGAGATAAGTTTTTTCTTTTTTCAGACAAGATAAGTCTCGATATGACTCGGAAACTATGGTTAGGGTTGGGGGGAAATTGCCGCCTAAACTGGGTGGAAGCATAAAAGCTTCCCTTGGCTGTCTTATTCCTACACCATATTCGAGGCATGGCTTTTACTATTTTATCCCTAGATAAACATCAGACTTTGACTCATTTTTAATATTTCCTCACAATACAACTGCCTAGGGCAGCCCTACAACTACTTTAGCCCTAGTCAGACTTTCCTTTAATCCCTAGTCAGACTTTCCTAAGCCATTTTCCACTAGTGTACCGATTCTGGGTTGTTTCATTTTAGAATTTTTTTCAACTGGAATCGACCGTTGTGTCGTGAAATATAAACCGATTCTGGTTTTACTTCATAATCGGTATATATATTGACCTATATCCACCGATTATTGTTCTTGGATTTTAAAATGAAGAACAATCGTTTGATATGGTGGCCAATATACGCCGATTCTGGAAAAAAATTTACTTAATGAAATTTATGGTGGGAGGAGTGTGGAGGCGGCGGTGGTGGTGATGGGGTAATAATTTTTTTTTTTTTTTTGGGTTAGCTTAATGAGATCTATGGAGGAAGATGGTGGTGGTGGTGGTGGCGGAGGCGGTGGTGGTGGTAATGGTGATGGAGGCGTCGGTAATGGTGGTGGTAGTGCAACAATGGAGGAGAAGGTTATGGATATAAAAGTGGTGGTTATTATGGATATAAAATGAAATTAGGTTATATTAGTAGTGAAGGGTAATTTAGTATATTTCTCAATTTTTAGACATCCCATAACAACTCACCCTAGATAGGTTTAAATTTTCATGGGGCCAAATACTCCACTGTGGGGCCAAATTAAGCCAGGAAAAAAAAATACGTCGTTAAAGTAAATCTCGTGGTCTCAAGACTTTGTCGAGTGCCGAGTCTTCACAAAAATGGGGGAGTGTGCCCCCTTTCCATTCTACTACACTAATTTCCCATCGCGTTAGTCCTCATCTTTATGGCCACCTGGAGACCATGCGCAAGCAAGCGCATAGAAAGACAAACCTTTTTGGAGAAATTTGATGAAATGGACCTGGAGGACGGTTAAAAGTTAGATTTTATCAAAAACCCAAACTACACATCTCCTCGAAAAAAGACAGCCTTACCCCTCCATCCCTAAAATATCAATGTCGATTCCACCACAAAACAGATCTAGTTTAGTTTTCTTCTTCCACCATATCTATCTCCACCACCAGCAATACACCACGACGCCCTTCACCATCTTCACAGCCACTGCAAACATCAACAGCAGCCCCAACGCCCCCGTTGGCAAATCATCATCTTCCTCCGTCTCCCCCACCACCATCAGTTTCTTCACCGTCAACAACACAGTCCCTCTCTCTGTAAAACTTCCTCCGCCACCACTACCACAACACGAAACATCAATTCCACCATCTCCTCCACTATCAACAACTAGATCGCCACCAACATCAACAAAAATAACCAAACAACGCCAACTCCACCATCTCCACCACCATCACAACAACAACACCACCACCACCAACAGCCGAACCACCACCACCATCTACATCAGATGCATTAACATCTCCGCATCGTCTTCCTCCACCATCTCCAACACCGTCATCTCTTCCTCCGCCATCTCCAACATCGTTATATCTCTTCCTCCACCACCACCACCGTCTTGATTTGTCAATCACCATTACCAACACCAGCGATATATGTTCAATAAAAAGGTAGGAGTATTCGATCAATTGCTTGATTTGTTAATTGTTTGCCCTAGATTTTAATTTTGGGTTTGAAATTGATTTTACCCCTAATTTTAGCATTGGCACCACTTGTACCTGGGTATTATCAGTGTTGACCGCAATTGTACCTGAAATTGTTTGCCCTAGATTAATTTTTGGTTGGCAATTGATTTTACCCATAATTCTAGCATCGACACCACTTGTACCTGGGTATTATCAGTGTTTACAACACATGTACCTGAGTTATATCAGTGTTGTTGCTTTTGATGGATTCTTCTTGCTTTGTCAATGATGCAACCGACGATGTAACCACTGATACCTGGGTACTATCAGTGTTGACACCACTTGTACCTGGGTTGTATCAGTGTTTTATGATGTTTTTTTGCTTCTTCTTCTTCTTCTTTATCAATGATGTAACCACTAATACCTGAGTATTATCAGTGTAGTTGGTGGTGGATGGTGATGGTGGTGGTCGGAAGTTATAGTTGGTAACGGTGAGTGGTGGTGGTGGTGGTGGTCGGAAATGGAGTGGTGGTGCTTGTTGGAAATGGAGTGGTGGTGGTGGTCGGAAATGGAGTGGTGGTGGTGGTCGGAAGTTATAGTTGGTAACGGTGGATGACGGCGGTGGTGGTGGTGCTAGTTGAAAATGAGGTGGTGATGGTCGTTTGTAATATATTGTAATTGTAGATAGTGGTGGTGGTGAGTTATTGGTTGGAAATGGAATGATGGTGGTGGTCGGAAGTTATAGTTGGTAACGGAGGTGGCGGCGGTGGTGGTGGTGCTGGTTGGAAATGAGGTGGTGATGGTCGTTTGCTATTATTTGTAATGGTTGATGGTGGTGGTGGTGAGGTATTGGTTTAAGGGCATTGTAGGTAAATCCCATATATAAAGCTGACTGTACATGTCTTTTAAAATAATAATGTAAAGCATCTTTTTAGAATATGTCTATGTAAAAAGTATCTTTTTATTTGTTGTCTTTTAAAACAATATCTAACTTTGGATGTCTTATGGACCAATTTTGTGACCTTTTTTCCCCCTAATAAATGTATCCGTCTCACAACATCCTTACCTTTTGTTACCGCATTCCTTGTTTGATGAACAACCATCCTTATATTTTTCCCCTTAAAAATACAGTCGCTATAACAATGTCACACCATGATCTAAGGACATATAGTACTGGGAACAACATCGCATGTTTACTATGGATGTGAGAGAAATCATCCCAACAGTGTTTTTTCAGTGCCCCTCCCGGACGCCTGTTCTCTATGGAGGAACCCTTGGAGCGAGGAAAACTATCTCGCTCAGCGAGGAAAGCTATATCGCTTCACCTGAGCGATATAGACTATCTCGCTTGACCGGTCAAAAGAAGTCAAAATCAAAATCTCAAAATCTCAATTCACAAGGAAGTTCAAAACCAGCTCAATCTTCTCCTCACTCTTTCTCTCAGAAATCCCTATATATCACTAAATTTCTACTTTAACCCCAAAATCAAATCCAGAATCTTAAATCAGTCTAAATGCTTCAAGGCGGTTCAATTTTCGCTCAGTCACCTAGTTTTAATAGTCATTCTTCCGATAATTTTGCTGAAATTGCTGCTAAAGTTTGTGAAGAATTCGTTGATGATCGTGTTCAATTAGGCCTAGAACCGGAGGAAAATGATGGTGAAATAGTTAAACATGATGATCTACAAGAAGAAGAAAAGCCAAATGAAGAAGAAGACGATGAATTTGAGTTTTGTTTCTTATCTGGAGACGGGATAGCAATCTCAGCAGATGAGATATTTGCTGATGGTCAAATCAGACCTGTTTTTCCGGTATTCAACCGAGATCTCCTTTTTGCTGGTGGTAAAGATTATAAGGATGAAGAAGATAATTATGAACCTAAGAAGAAGAAGAATTTATCATTGAGAAAACTTTTCATAGGAGAAACAAGAGAAGAAGAAGAAGATGTTCTGAATTCATGTTCATCATCCGAAGCCGATGAACTTGAGAATTTACATGCTGGTACTTACTGTGTATGGAAACCAAAACAATCAGTTTCTTCACCTGGTGGTGCTAATGAAGAATCTCCATTAATGATGGTTGTCGATCTATTTAGAGTTACTCCTGCTTTAGGCTGTTCAGAAACAAAGAACAAAAGAATTGCACAACAACTGCTTGTGAAAATGTCTCAACAAACGCCATGAAAAAAAGGTCAAACTGAAAGCGAGGAAAGCTTTATCGCTTTCAGTTTGAGCGAGGAAAGCTATCTCGCTAAAGTGCAAGCGAGGAAAGCTTCCTCGCTTTTTGAGCGATACTCGCTTCCTCGCTTTCCTCCCAGTTCCGGGAGGGGCACTGCGAAAGCGCAGTGGGTGTGAGGGAAGAGGAGAGAGAGTGGAGAAGAGGCGACGGTTTTCTGTCGCTTTCACTGTATTTTTTCCTCCATAGTAAACAGCCTTATCGAAGATAGAAAGGTAGAATTCATAATTTAACATGATCATATGCTTATCGTTGGCCTTACTCCATTTAACAGTTGGTAGGTAAATTAAAAGAATTAATCCCTATGGACCGAGGGAATCTCGGTCCAAAACCAGTTTCTCCTCACATATTCGGTCATTGGGCCCCCTCTCCTCCCTTGGCCCCCCCCCCCCTCCTCTCCCATATGCGGTCTCGGTTAAGGGAATTCTCGGTCCCTCTAGAATTGTTGTAATTAAAATCATTTCTTCCACGAAATCAATCTTTTAAAAGGTGGGTGGGTCATTGACTCATAGGTCTGCCTCTTTCCATTCGGTCAATATTCTATCTTTATCGCCACTTGGAGACCATGCGCAGCTGCATAGACACACGAGCTTCTTTTTCTCAAATAAATGTCTTCCTCTGGACCAAAGCAAACACCTCCCTAGTTACCTCTTCAGAAATTACAGTAGAAGTTGAAGAAACTAATCATGCGTGAGAATTAAAATCAAATGTTAGGTAATCTCGTCTTCTCCTTTACAATTCTTTATTTCTTTTGATTTCATTTCTATTTTTAGAATCACCTCCAGTCTTAGATTATTCCAACTTCTGTTGTATCATGCATGTCTGTCAAAAATGAAGATGGAGAAATTTTTAATTTAACCTCTTCACTTTATATCATGTCATGTGCAGTGTAATTTTGGTCCAGCAACAAATTTATACTGTACTTCTTAAAGGGTTGGTAAATTTCCAAGATGGCGAAGAAAACTTGCACGAACACTGTGAGAATTGAGCCTGTTGATCGTATAAGTAGTTTACCTGATGATGTGTTAGTCCGAATTCTATCGTTTGTTCCAACTGAACAGGCTGTTACAACTAGTTTCTTGTCCAAAAGATGGAAGTCTTTATGGACTATAATTCCCATACTTGACTTTGATTTTGCTCGATTTTCTAAAAAGTTCAATGCTCTGAGCTTGGATGATCAAAAGAGACGGTTTCTTGATTTTGTCGAACATGTGTTTTTTCACTATGAACCCAAACCTTTACAGAAACTCAGATTAGCATTTCCCATTGCAAAATTCAATAACTATATTTCAAAAGCTACTTTGTTGGTCAAGCTTGCGATGAGAAGTAATTGTCTGACATTGGATTTGAATTTCGTTAGTCCAGGTTCGATAATGTTATTCCCTGAATGGTATGATTTGTACGCTTTGCCTCCATGCTTTTTCCCACACCAATCAGTCTCTCAACTGAATTTAGCCGGCTGTAAATTTGTGCCATCTTTGTATAAAAGCTTTACATCGGTTAAAACTGTCAAGTTCACTAGTGTCCAGCTGCAGAGAGACTCGGTGTCTGATTTAGTCTCCAAATGTCCATGCCTCGAAGAGTTACGTCTACTTAATTGTACAGTTCGGTCTTCTTCTTTCAAGATAATTGCCCCAGAATCCAATCTCAAGTGCTTAGTGTTGCAATCTTGTTCCGGCAATGGAGGATTGCCTTTTAAGCGTGCCTCTATTCGCATACCAACCCTTTCGCAATTAAAGTTTGATGGGTCCTTGAAAGGTTACCTCTCAATCAGCAATTCAGAGAATCTTATTAAAGTAGGTATTGATATTTTTTTGCGGTCACCTAGAGCGCTCAAGTTGGTATGCAAGCTTCTAAAGGATCTCTGTAATCTTAAGTCTCTAACACTATTTTCTGGCAATCTCCAGGTATGTTATTAAAAATTCATTGATCTCAAAATTATCTTGAAAAGTTTACTTAACTTGGAAATTATTATGTTCTTTGTTGCTCCAAACTAGGTTCTCAATACAGATGGTGGGATAAGTTTGCTTACTCCGCTCAACAGTTTAAGGCATTTGACTGTAAAACTAAAACAGACTGATAAAGAGCTCCTGGGGCTAATCTGCTTACTGAGGAGTTCCCCTTATTTAGAAACTCTTTCCGTAGACTTTGTCTTTGACCGGTTGATTGTGAGTATATCAATGTCCCATTCCCACATTTAAATTTTGAATTGTCCCTCACTACTTGAGTCATTCATAAAATCTGCTCTGGTTTTGCAGACGACTGAGGCGGCTGAGGATGGATTAGAAATGTATAATGTGGTGGATGAAGATGTGGTGGATGAAGAAGCAGTCGGGCAACTACATTTACTTCCTTCCGATTGTGTAGCTCATCTCATGAAAATCAAGATTAAGAATTTTTTTGGCTTAAAATTTGAAATGGAGTTTGTAGAACTTATTCTCCGGAGTTCATTATGTTTGAAGGAGATGGTTGTTAACATCAAATCAAGATATTATCATCTGAAGTGGAGGATGGGGAAGGAGCATTATATGGCTTTAAAGAGGAAAAAAGCTAATACAATCAGGAGACTATTTGGTTGCAAACGTGCATCTCTTGATGCTCAAATACTAGTCGAGTAGGGGAAGTATTTGCGGCTGAGCCTAATGCTGGAGGTTTGTCAACATCAGATACTGTATAACATTAGGGAAAAAGGCAATCCTATTTTGTGATCCTAAATGCCGAAAGGTATGGGAATTTCCATTTTCTTTTAAATGTTTTTACTCTAAATGTGTTTTTTAGTGTAAATGTAAGACTGCCTTTCAAACCCTCTGGTGCAATATAGAATGAGGAGCTAGTTAATACAGTATGTGAAAACTTTTATTGTGATGGATAAGAGCTTCATTTAAAGATGCATGCGGATGGTATACAATTATATTAACCGGAGCATGCAACAAATTACATTATGAAAAGAAGGCTCGAATGGAGCTGCTCATTTCCAAATGGGTTCTACTGAGTCGAAATTTGTGCACCCCTCCAAATCCGGAGACAGGGGTGCACCTTCAAAACTCAGTTCTATTGAGTTGAAAGTCTCAAATCTAAGTTTAGAAAAACAAAACCTAAAGGAAAATCTATTGACCAAATCATATGATATTTTTACTTCATACAAAGTAGATGATTTGAGTCCATTTGATTGGTACAAATGACATTTCAAAACCCCTCTGACCGGTCGATTCTATCAAACTCATAAGAACAACCACAAGGCTTGCCAAATTTGGGTCTAACATCTTACCACATCCTTACATTTTGTTACCGCATTCCTTGTTTGATGAACAACCATCCTTTTATTTTTTCCCTTAAAAATACCGTCCTGTAACAATGTCACTAAGATCCAAGGACATACAGTGGGAACAACATCGCATTGTTTAAGATAGAAAGGTAGAGGGAAACTGTTGATCTTATTCTTATCGCCGGCCTTACTCATTTAACTAATTAAAACCTTGTAATCTGGGTTGCACAGACGCGCCGATTTTGGGCCCGAGTCCGCGTCGGACTCGTGTCGGACACGGACGCAGACACGACACGCATACAATGCGGTCAACTCAGTCAACTCTCTACTTTAATTGATAATTTAGTATATTCTCCCTTGAGATTCAAACTCTCAAGGTCATAATCCCACCTAAGGAGCTTAACGAGTCATTCACGCTTTTGTGCGTAAGTTGTATATTTTCAGCATTTTATACTACTTCTCCTATCATTAATTTCATATATAAGTATAGTTAAATTATATATTTACTAAATATATAAACGTGTCCGTGTCCTACAATTTTGAGACCTCGCTCGTGTCCGCGTCCGTGTCGTGTCGTGTCCGCGTCTCCGTGTCCGAGTCGGTGCAACCCAGCTTGTAATCCATTTCTTTCACGAAATCAAGTTTTGAAAGGTGGGTCATTGACTCATAGGTCTGCTTCTTTCCATTCGGTCAATATTCTATCTTTATGGCCACTTGGAGACCATGCGCATGATCATAGAAACACGAGCCTTTTTTTTTTCTCCCAAATAAATGTCTTCCTCTGTACCAAAGCAAACACCTCCCTAGTTACCTCTTCAGAAAATCACAGTAGAAGCTGAAGAAACAAATCATGCATGAGACCTAGAATCAAATGTGAGGTAATCTTGTTTTCTCTTTTATGTTTCTTTCTATCTTTCTGTTGAGTACATTTCTATTTCCAGAATCACTTCTAGTCATATTTCAACTTTTGTTTTGTCAAAGAATGGACATTACTATTATCATGCATGTTTGTCAAAATATAGATGGAAAAATGTGTAATTTAACCTCCTAAAGTTTATGTTATGTGCAGTGTAATTTTGGTCCAGCAACAAATTTATACTCTATAAAAAGTTTGCAAATTTGCAAGATGGCAAAGAGAATCTGCAGAAACATTGTGAGAAGATATGATATGGATCAGATAAGTACTTTACCTGATGATGTTTTAGTCAGAATTCTATCTCTTATTCCAACTGAACAAGCTGTTTATACTAGTTTCTTATCCAAGAGATGGAAGTCCTTGTGGACTTTACTTCCTGTTCTTGACTTTGATTATGTTCGCTTTTCTGAAAAGCATAATGCTCTGAGCCCGGATGAGCGAAAGAGAAGGTTTCTTGATTTTGTCGAACATGTATTTTTCCTCCATAAACCTGAACCATTACAGAACCTCCGGTTAGCATTTGACATTGCTGAATTCGAGGACTATATTTCCAAAGCTTCGTTATTGGTCAAATCTGCAATGAGAAGTAACTGTTTGACAATAGATTTGGATTTCACTAGTCAAACGGAACGTGAGTTTATCCTTCAGCTCCTTGATTACGATGCATGGTACACTTTGCCTCGATGTTTTTTCCCAGACCAGTCTGTTTCTCAATTGAATTTAACGAGCTGTAAGTTTACATCCTCTTTTTATGAGAGCTTCACATCGGTTAAAACTGTCAAGTTCTCAAGGGTCCAGCTACAGAGAGACTCCGTGTATCATTTAGTCTCCAAATGTCCATGCCTTGAAGACTTGCATCTAATCTATTGTAAATTTCCTTCATCTTTTTTCGAGTTAATTTCCCCAGAATCCAATCTCAAGTGCTTAGTGTTGCAAGATTGTTCCGGCAATGAAGGGTTGTTTTTTGAGCATGCCTATATCCACATACCAACCCTTTTGCAATTAAAGTTTGTAGGGTACTTCACAACAGGTTACCTCTCTATCTACAATTCAGAGAATCTTATGGAAGCAGAAATTGATATCCTTTATTGTCCACCTAATAAGCACAAGTTGCTGTGCAAGCTTCTAAAAGATCTCCAGAATGTTAAGTCTCTAACACTCAGTTCTAATACTCTCGAGGTATGTTACTACTCAAAAGTCATTGATGGTGTACAACAAATGACTTGTAGGGAGATAATTTATGCATGGTATTATAAATTATAATTGTATTCTTTGTTGCCCCAAGTTTAGGCTCTCAATACAAATGGTGGGATAAATTTGCCAACTCCGTTCAACAATTTAAAGCATTTGATTGTACTAGGACAGGCAGATAGAGAGAAACTGGGACTAATGTGCTTGCTCAGGAATTCCCCTTATTTGGAAACTCTTTCCATAGACTTTCATCGGATATTTGTGAGTATATATAACAACATTGCATGCATTCCCACATTTGAATTTCTAGGTGTCCCGTACTAGTTTTTGATAAAATCTGAACTGGTGTTGCAGGAGACTGAGGATAAAATATTATCCGCACTCTATAATTTGGATGAAGAAACAGTTCTGCAACCACATTTACTTCCTTCCGAGTGTATCGCTCATCTTATAAAAATCAGGATTGAGAACTTTCTAGGTGTAAAGGCTGAAATGGAGTTTGTAAAACTTATTCTCTTGAGTTCCTTATGTTTGAAGGAGATGGTTATTTGCATCCACTCAACATATAATTATCTGAAGTTTGATATTAGGAAAGAGCATCATAAGATTTTGAAGAAGAAAAAGGCTGAGACCATTGATAGTCTATTGGCTTTCACACGTGCGTCTCCCAGTGCTAAGATATTACTCAAGTAGGTGTAATACTTTTGGTGACCATTCATAAAGGAGCTCTATTGACATCAGATGATATTGTATGGCCTTGGGGAAAAAGGTACTCCATTTTGTTATCCTCAGTGTTTCCAGTTTGCTTTGAATGTTTTCATTCCCAATATGTATTTTTTGGTGTACTGCAAGATTGCCTTTTTAAACCCATTAATGCAGTGAAACATGACTAACTAGTTAGTATGTGGAAACTTCTTTTGTGATGGATAAGAGCTTCAATTAGTTTATGGATGGCACAGTTTATGCTTTGCTTAGCAGGAGCAGAGTTTTGTTTAGGGAAATCCACATTATCCGATAACTAATCTTTAAGATGGTGTTGCATTTTCTTATTAGTCTATTTTAGTATCTGTTACTATCCCTTTTGGCTGTTTTTAACGAAATATACGAGGTAATTTCTCAAATGCCAATTTTGCTGCATCATTTCGCCCTCACATTTGGCAATTGTCAATTTTCTTCAAACGTTATAAAAGTGGGTGATACGAGAAGAATTTTCAAAGGTACTAAGCCTGAAAGCCATGCGTAATCTTAAAGGGAGCCTGTTTTGGACGTGAATTATCTCATTACGTAGTGGCCTGGTACACTGAGTATCTGAATCAAGTGTCTCTTAGAGTCAAGAGTGTTTAGCGTTTAAGTTACATTTAGCATTGTTTGCATTCTATGCTTCAACTATGTTCTTGGAATAGTGACAAAAATGAAAAATTGAACGTGTCATTGGGATGGAGAATTTTTTTTGACAATAATCAAGGAAATGAGAGAGCTTTTGTAAAATTGATTGTCATCTAATATGGTACCGGATGCCACTAGAAAAATACTACTCCCTCCATTCCTATTTAGTCGAAGATTTAGGGTTTTTTAGTGTTCCATATTAGTCGAAGGTTTACATAATTTTTCCATTTTTTCCTAGTTTGTCCTTGTATTGGAGTACTAAGAAGGAGAGAGAAACGATTCAAGCCCCTCAACGGGGATATCCTCTCATGTCAAGTCCTCTTTTTTTGTTAAAGCTCTATCCTCCGTGACTATGACTAATTTCCCATCGGTCCATCTTCCATCTTTATGGCCACATGGGAACCATGCGAGAGTGCATCGAAACTCACCCAAAGTTTGGAGAATATATTTGGAGACAGAGATCAAGAATATATTTGGAGACATTATATAGATATAAGGGCACGGAAGCGGATAAAGATTTCACAAAATTGGTCCAAAGGACCAATTTTGTGTATAACTTTCTCTAAA